>BCLG01000511.1:0-11699 GCA_001602295.1 Zoysia matrella
TACCTTTAAACAAATTCACAATTCTGCAAGCTTGCGAATTTACGTTAATGATGTTAATTGAAGATATTTGTAGTATAAGTGATAGCTTCTTATTATATGTGATTGGTAAATCCGGCACTCTTCTTTTCTTTTCTTTCTTTTTTTTAGGCAGCACTCAATCTTTTCTTTTGACTGAATAAGTTCGACACTCCTGATATGCTACTATGAATGAATTGTATGTGGTTGATCTTTGTATGGCTCTTGCCATTATCTGTGGTCCTTGAAACGATGTTAATGATGTTAACAAATGCAAAAATGGAATATAGAAACGTAATAGTTGATGCCTTTCAGAAAGCAAATATACTAGTGCTAGAAGTAGCATCAGATTCCATAGTCCACGGTAACAAAAGTGTCACTAAAATCTCACGAATAACATATTGCTCAACTTCATTGGCGAGATGCACAGCTTGGCTGACACATTTAAACACATACTACTCCCTCGGTTCTAATAGAAGTTTATTTCTAGGTTTTGTTGAGTACAATTTGACTATTGATTTTGATAAATTTAATTAATTTTAATAATATAAATTATATATATTATGAAAGTATTTCTTTTGATAAATTTAAAATTACAAATATTAGATTATTAAATTTAACAAAATCTATAAAAATCATTGATCAAAGTACTTAGTCAACAAAAAGTAGAAATAAACTTATACTTAGACAAAGGTAAGTAGTATTTTCTTTATGACAAATAAGCTAGGAGTATGGAACGTTGGAGTAGGTGACAAAGTGTTCTAGGATGGGCTGCATCCAGCATGTGCGAACGAACATAGGAGTGTAGTACAGGGTTTCTCTTACCAGTGGGAGTCACGGAAATCGGTGGTTACTGATTTTTCTAAAAATTATTAAAATCAGTTAAAAATCGCTTCAAATCGAAAAATTTAAATTTAAATGAAAATTTGCTCGAAATATTACAGTAAACCAATAGTATGTTTTTTCAATTTATCAATTAGTTTTTTTGGTTTTTATCAATTTTCAAGTTTTAAATTTGAAACCGATTTATTTTTTGATTTTACCGGTTTTAAAATTTCTAAAATTTATCAAATTTTTAATTTTTTTAATCATCCAGTGAAACGAAAAAAACTATGAAAGACCAAATCAATTTTTACGGTTTTGTAACTGTGGGAGTACTCCATACATAGATCGTGGTAATCCGATCCCCTCCGCCGAGCGAGGATAGTGCGACTCGTTTGTTGACCAATCCAATCATGTGCGAACATCCACGTATCGTGGTAATCTGTTCGCCAGGGACGCACAATGGGACGGCCCAAGGCAACGGCTCCATGTCTGTCCGCCGATTAAAAATATTCAGGTACGTGTATCTATATTGGGGTTCAGCAGAAAATCAGATACGCTGTTCACGGATAGAGACAGAGAGTGCCGACGAAGCGAGACCAGATTCGGCAGGTCGCAGAAATGTAAATTTCCGCCCGGAGCAGCGGGGACGTCTGGCTGACTGCGCATTCCAGCGAGGCGCCAGTCCGGACTGCGGGAGCGCGCGCGACGAACGGATCGCGACCGCCGTGCACGCCACCTCTCCGCTTCGCCACACGTGTGGGACGCGGCTCGTCGGCAGTCGACTGCCCGCGCAGTCGAGGCTGACGCGTGGGTCAGAGGTGGGCCGGCATCGCGCGCGGCGCGCACGTCAGCCGGTGACTGCCCCGGAAGTCGACTGCCAGAGATCCTGGTCCTTCCTCTATGGCAGAATCCACCGGTGAAAGCGAGAGGGGCCCTCTCAACACAACCCTAGTCTATGCACGCGGCCGTGCGATCGAGCTCGGAAGCCAGAGATTAGGAGCTCCATCCCCGCACGTGGGCTGTTCGAGGCTGGTGGGACGTCGTCCTTTCAGCGGGAGCGTTCCGCGGCGGGATCTTCTGCGGCGAGAGGGAGGCAGCGTTTTTTTACGCAACACACGCACACGCTCACATCACAACTCACACCAACACCCTATCACCTGAACTCTGAGAGAACATTTCTTTAAAGATGAACTCTGAGAGAATATTTCGAAGAATCAAACCCAAGCGGGCTGCATGCGCAACGGCCACGCTAGCCACTCAAGCTCATGCTCGTTCTCAGGGAGGCAGCGGTTGGTGGGATAGCAATATACTATGACTGATTAGTGAGGGTGGTAGGTTAGGCGTACGCGTCAGGTGACACGCGGACCGGTTGATTGACTGATTATGGCCAAATTATCCGTGGCCCGCGGGCTTTTGCCACTTCTAATTAAGTGGTCGATCGATTATGGAGTAGCTGACAAACTGAACCAGCCGGCCACAGCTTAATCAAACCTTGGCAGGAAGCTGCAACGACAGGACCAGAGCGGATGAACGTTCAGCTGTCACTTCTTACTTCTATATGGTTCTGTTACGGCTTCGTTTTCATCTCTAACGCTCCGTTTGGAAAATCTTTCTTTTTTGTGTTTTTTCTTTTGAAATTAAATTGATTTTTATGAAATTTCTGCAAAATTTTTATGAAATTTCTGCGTTTCAAACGAGGCCTAAACGGTTCGCTCGCTCTCGCTTCTTTTTCTTTCGCTTTTTATTGACTGTTTTATGCTAAAAATTGTTTTTTTTTACAAATGCACGCTCAAAATTTGTAACACCAGTCAGAGTCGATTGCTCTCGCCACATCAGAATTCAGAACGGACAAGCAATGACTATGGATTATGCGCGGACAGCTGGAACAGACAAACAACCATGGATTACGCAACAATAGGCCCTACTAGCTGAATAAGGAATTTGATAGTAATAGTGCTCTGCCATGAGACGGAGCTTTTACAAATGCATCATGGCCCTTGATTTGCAATTTCCTCCTGAATGATAATGTTCCTAACTTCTTATTACTATATGATTGACAGATTGGGTGGTTAAGTGATAAAGCTCCACACCACTTCTTTAATTTAATTATGGATCATACCCCAAGTGTATGTGTGTATAGATATATATACTAGTAGTATTATACAACATGTTGAGTTTTGTCGTGAACTGAAAGACATTTCCCGCATGGTAGCATTCGATCGATCCATCATCTCTTGCCCCTTGGCGTTAGCCTATCTTACTAATCACCAAAATGGTTCTTGAGATAATGTGTATAATTTTGAGCTTTATATGAATAGTTATATGTGACCATTGCAACATATTTCCTTTGTTCTAATTTATGGAGTAAGTCATTTTAGTTTTTTCAGCTTTTTTAAATTATAAGTTATTCATGCTTCCTAATATCTTTCTTCGTTCCCAGTACTGCTCAATTTCTATGTTTTTCCTCTTGGTTTTCTATGCATCCCAATTTTTCCAGTCCCCTTAATTCCAATGCCCATACCTAAAATGACTAATAAAATAGAACGAGGGAGTACCATTTGCTTTTGTACATCTTAGATGTTAAATTTAAAATAAATAGGGCAGCAAGAATTCAGTTTTAATAGGCAGTGTGATACCGTTGTGGATATCTTAGGATGAAACATGTCCAATCATAGTAAATAAAAATCCAAGATAACTACTTTAGACTTGTACTACCTCCTAGTACTCTCCTGTTCTTAAATTAATGTTTTTATTGACTTTTAACATTATTTTTGACTATTCATGTTATTCAAAAAAGTGTGATAAATATCATTTATTTTGCTATAATTTGTTTTATTATTAAAGTTATGTAAACCATGGCTTGTTAATTTAAACATATGAACTATTCTTTTAATAAGATAATTGTCAAAAATAGTTTTAAAAGCAACAACAATAATAATTTACGAACAGAGTGAGTATCTCTTAATAATTTTTCTTTTTTTTCATTCTGTAAATAACTCTTGCACTTTGACAAACAATATCACTAGGCATATGTATTGTTTGGAAGAGTCAACCTCTATTTTGTATTCGGCACAATGAATGTAACAAGATCAATGTCGACATTTTACTTGCAAATCGATATGATTTTTCAGCTATCCAATTTCAGAGCTAAAAAAAGTTGGAATAGGAGAAAACGAAGTGGAATTATATGGGGGGGGGGGGGTTGGTACATTTTGTGGCACGCACAAAATATATTTAAAAAGCAAAGCTTTGTTTCTCAGACAGAATCACAGAAGCTATATCAAATGCTGTTTTTAAAAATAGATGATTGTTAGCTAATTCTGTGAATTGATTCTCTGAAATGCACTAAGGGTCTGAGAGCTACAAAAAGTACCTTCTACTAATTCTGTGAAATGATTCTCTGTTATGATTCCAAAATTTTATCTTTGATAATCAAAGAGAAATACTTTCAGCCACAAAATCAATTCTCATGAAAAAATTATTTTCAGAGAAACTCTGCCAAAGGACTTTATAATGATTCTTGAGTTGAATTCTGTTGATACCCAAAATTTGCAAGTATCAGATTATCCAACACAGTACTGGAATCTCCAGTGACCCCCCTTTTGGAATCAGTCCAAGCCAATTGGAGTATCTCGTAGATGAGCAGAATGTCCAGTGACCCCCTTTTGGAATCGGTCCAAGCCAACCGGAGTATCCAGTAGATGATAGGAGTGTCCGGTGACACCTCTTCTAGAATTGAACCAAGCCATGATTTACCCACACAACAAGCCATGGGAGTTGGATCTAAATCCATGAGCCACATAGACTTCCACCCTCAAAGGACTCGACATCATCATCAAAGCAACTCACCCACACAAAGGATAGACAGACAGGATCGATCCTCTCTGGCCACATCATATGTCAGTGCCAGCATACATGTCATGTTGTGATCCTACAGGGCCCACACGCCATGTACTCCGTATCTATGCCTCTGACTGTACGCACCCGTGACACAACGAAGGTCAGCTCTGATACCATTCTGTAATAACTCGGACCCAACTACGGTTCATACCCACGCACGTGCTGCGTGAGCCATGCCTATATAGCAAACCGTTTATGCTTTCGTTCTCGCTTCGCGTAAAAAGGTTAACCCGAGGTTATCATACTTTGGGTCACTAACTATTTAAGTTGGCCCATCCCTTTTTAAACTAGCAAGATGACACTAAATCTTATGGTTTACCCACACCATAAGTCATGTGAGTTGGGTCTAAATCCATGAGCCCAACAAAGCTTGAGAAAGTATAGCCGATGTAATAAATATCGTTGCTAAAACGTTGATATGGCTGATGAGTCAAAGAAACCATCTGCCTTAGACATTCTGAATGCATAGAATGTTTTATGGTATGTTAACTTTACCAAAAAACAGAGAGGCATATGTTGACTGTATCGGACAAACCGGCACAATAACGGAATCTCCGGTGACCCCCTTCTAAAATCGGTCCAGGCCAACCAGAGTATCAGGTAGATGACTAGAGTGTCCAGTGACCCCCCTTTTAGAATCTGTCCAAGCCAGTCGGAGTATCCAATAGATGACCAGAGTGTCTTGGTACCCCTTCTGGAATTGGACTGGAGTGTCCGATAAAGGGATCGGAGGGTCCGGGAGCACCCTTCTGTAATCCTTTGTCACACCGCAAATTTTCCAATTTTTTGCAATTATTTAAAGGATTTTAATAAAGAGCATTGGATAAACAAATGGAAAGAAAAGTTGTTTTTCCCAAAGTTTGGATTCTAGGAAAAAGATGTCTTAAATATGTTTTTACTTGAAATGGTTCAAATGAAGTAAAAAGGCATTTTTTTTCAAAATATTTGAACTGAATTCTTTCAATTCAAAATTTTAAAGTAATAAAAAACACATTAACAAAATAATTAAAAGTGAATAAGAAAAGAAATAACAAAAGGAGGAAAAAAAAACAAAACCTCCCTCGTAGAAAGCCCACTTCCCCTCTCCCTTTCTCTCCCTAGGCCAGCCCAGCCCAGTCGCCCTCCCCTTTTCCCTCTCTTCTTTCTCTTACGCACAGGCCCCACATCGTCATCTCCTACCTCCATCCTTCCCAACCCCCGTGGCCCCCTTCGGCAGCCACCTCAAAATCCGGCAAAACAACCTCCAATATTCACGGTATTCGACCCCTATCCTCTCCCTAACTCCTCCCACGACTCTGCCATCACAATCACCTATAAATTTCGGCCCCCTTGCCTTCTCTCTCTCCTCCCCAAATTCAAAATCTTAGGCCACCATCGTGCGCTGCGTCCGAGCCGCTCCAGCCTTCTGTGACCACGTGCCGGCCTTAACCAAGTGCCACCGCCCCTGGAGGACTCGGTTTCATCCAGTTTGGAGCCGAGAGGCCTCCCCAGCCACCGCCGAAGCCGCCACCGGGGACCTTGCCTTTGCGCCGCCACTTCCTTCCATCCCCGTCTTTGATTAACCCCAAGGTGAGAACCCCCCTCATCGCCCATGTAATCAGATCCATCCATTATAAAATCTAAGGCCCAAATTAATTCTCGATTTCCGAATAAAAATAAATCAAACCCTTACTGCATCAGCATGTTGTCATGTTGATGTCAGCACATCCGATTAAAAGGATCAAGGACACCGAGAAGGAGGTTGAATCGGTGGACTTATAGCACTAATTTCGCTACAAACTGAAACTACAAGACTTGATCACAACGGAAGCAAACCTAAACAAGTCTAGTAGGCCAAGCCCTTTAACAATGCTAGTGGTAATGAAATAACAACAAGTAAGCACTAGCATGATAGCCACCAAGAGGAATCAAAGAACAACCTACACTACTTGGAAGGTAGGCGCCTTTCCCTAATCCACGTTGGACCACTCCTGTCGGAGTCTCAGTCCCTCACGTTGTTCTTGAAACGATGCTCACAAAGGTACGCTTCACTCTCGGAGTGAAGACACCGGCGGCCCAGCTGTCGCAAACAATATTCAAGCGCTAGAGCAAGCCTTCAAGGCTCGGGCGCTCCCTCTTGATGTCCCTTTCGAGCGAAGGACCTAGAACCGCCTACAAACTTGGCGTCGTCTTCCACAATCTCCTTGGAATCTCGAGCACCGACCCTTAGCCAGTCTAGGCTGCCCACACCAAGAGTAATAGGCAAAGATCACTCCTCTCAAGCCCTACAAGCTCTAGAAGTGGTTGAATGCTCCCTATCACTCTCCTACTAGCACCAAAGATCTCCAATCTTTCAATGTGCTCTCTTGGTGGTGTCCTTTGGCCTCTCACAACTTGGCTCCAGCAATTCTGATCAAGGACACACTAAAAAATGTCCCCCTCCATGGTTTAAATAGGCTTTAAACCCAGAAACAACTGTTGAGACGTGATGTCATAAAGCTGACTGCTTTATACAATCACCAGACTGTCCGGTGACTGAACAACCAGACTGTCCGGTGACTCTTCTTCCTCCTCGACCAGGAAAACACGCTTTCTGGAGTCCACTCCATAGGACACCAGACTGTCCGGTGCATATCTTCACCGGATTGTCCTGTGACTTCACTTTTGGACTCACAGAGACGCCTTCTCTGGACTTCAGCTTCTGGCTTACCGGATTGTTCGGTCACTGCACCGACGAACTGTCCAGTGACTGCTTGACGATGACTCCAAAGAGCACCTCTCTCCGGACTGGCTCCTCCAAGGACATTTTGGTGACTGGGTCTTTAGCTGTTTCTTGAGCTCCAGTCTTTGACTTCATTTTCTTTGCCATCTTTAGTGCTTTCTGAGGATCTAAGGAGCATTCACACCCTCTAACACTTGTATGACAGGAGACAAATAACCTTACCCCTCTTAATAGTACTGACGTTCCTATAGACTATCTAGCTAGTCCTTAGCTTTGGTCCTCCGAAGCTCGGCAACTCCTCTTCTAGGGTTCGTCCTTGTCATCCACCGAGGAAGTCTACCATGTTGATGTAGAATTAGCGGGGTGGTACCCACAACACAACCATTATCTATAGTTGTTCATTCAATCACCAAAATCAATTCATACCTTTTAAGAGACTTCAATGGTCATTGAAGCTTACAATCTCTCCCTTTTTAGTGATTGATGACAACCATAGTACTCCCAAACAGTCCAAACGAGATGAAAGAAGATCGAGAATAAAATACATCTTGAAAGAACACTTACCCCTTACCTTGATGACTCCTCAGAAAATTTTTGCAAGAGTTCTCCTTTGTCGTGGGTAGGAAGCGTCGCTCTCCTCCGGTTCTCCCTCTGTTTGGTAGCTCTCTCTCCCTCTTTGTCATCTATTCATCCAAAAAGATGGCACGGAGGAAGCAAATAGAGAGGGAGAACGCTGGTTGACAAAGAAACGTGCACGATAGAGAATGTGATGGGGGCGCACATGCACAAAGGAACCTGCAAAACAGATAAAACACTAGGAGCCATACACACAGAAGCTACGGGGTTACTCTAAAAACCAAGTGCATCTCAATGAGCTAAAAGAGTCAAACAAAAAACAAGCTCATCAAAATGTCACGAAGAGCCAATGAAATCCGCCAAATAAAATCAAAAAGCCCTATCTACCCATCCACGGCCTCCCCCTAGACAGCTAGCTCTCTGAGCAGTACATCTCATGTCTCTCACCCAACTCCTATAGAAAATTTAATCCTGCGCGGCTGAGGAAGTGAATGCAGTGATTGTCGGAGGCTGCTCCCCTGCTGGATGTGCTGCTGCTGCTGGCTGGTCTCCTCCTGTCTGCTCAACATCATCGAAGGCACTCAGAAAAGAGGAAGACGTCGGGGATGGCTCCTTGCCCTCAACTGAAGCTGGCTGATCTGCACTGGCAAGGGCCTGAGCTGCCTCCTCTAGTGAGTATCTGGTCTCAACCAAGATATCTGCTTCTGACGCTCTGGGTAGCTCGGCTGTGGTGGCTGCAGGCTCTGACTGTGAAGGCTCTGGCGGTGGCTCTGACAACGTTGACTCAACAGTAGTAGCCTCAAAGGATAGAACTCTCAGAGCAAGAGAACTAGCAACTGCTGTCCCTGACTCCAATGCCGGCACTGACACTCTCGGCTCAGCTGAAGCAAATAGAACCGACATGGAGTACAAGAAAATTGGAGAGAACTGAGAAGATGTGACAGGAACACTAACCCCTCTAGTAGTCATAACTGTGCTGGCTACCCCAAAAGGTACAAACGGTGAAAGCGGGGCTGAGAGCAATGTAGTGAATGTGGACTGCTACTGCTCTTGGCTCTGGCTCTGTAACTTAGATGAGAAAGCTGGCACTGAAGAATACTGAGATTGAGGTGCAGTAGGCTGGAGCTGAGAAGGTAGGGGACCTGGCAACGTGGTCGTAGGAAACGCTGGAAGAGGTGGCATACCAGTCCCTGGAGATATGATGCTATAGCTCCGAATCCGACAAACATATAAGAAATAGCCGCTGCCATCTCCAACTGAGTGCACTGCGACCTCTCATAGACTCTCTGTCCTGCCGTCTCCTCTCCTCTGCGAGCTTTCTCTCAATCCGCAGCCGCTCCTCAACATAGAGGAACTCGAGTCAGATCCTCTTCTCGAACTTGGCCCTCTCTCTGCGCATAAGCTCAAGCTGCTCCTCTCTGAACCTCCTCTGCTCCTCCTGCTCTGCCTGAATAGCATCTAATCTTGCAGCAAGAGCAGGGTCAAGTGTGGCATGAGAGGTAGGAGTCTCAGCCTGACCTAAAGCCTCTGTGCTCTCAGCACCCAGCTGTGCTCCCTCTGGAGCCTCAGTGTCGACATCCTTCGGGGCTGTGGTGTCCTCTCCTTCAGGGGTGCTCTGAGAAGCAGAAACCCGTAGAACTCTGGAGTCAGATGGCTCAGCAGACTGAAAGGAGTGGCGATCTCTAGCAACACTGCATGCTCCTCCTCACACATCACTCTGGCTCTCCTCAGCATTAGACAAATGTAGGGGAAAATGGTGACTGGCGTGCTCCAATCTCCTCATAAATCACATCCTCCATCTGAGCAAGCAGCAGATCTATCAAATCAAATATCTCGTGCCTCAACAGAAAACACAGCAGCCACTGATGCAGAACAATAACTCTCTCCTTGTAGCCAGCACGAGGTGCTATCGACCTCGCAAGCAACCCTCGAAGAACACGAGCCTCGTGTGTCAAGTGCAGAGGTGCCTCGAGTAATGCTCCCCATGAGGTGACAGGAAAGCAATACTCAATCTCTCATCACTAGGCTCTATTCCTCCAAAAGGTCTGAACGACGGTGAGAAATCTAGATGAGCCAAAGTGTGGATCCGTGTCTCTGAAGATATGAACTCAAGCGCTGTCAAGACATCGGACCTCTTAAAGCAGTGTGGCTCCCCTCTATACATGAACCAAAGATACAAGCGATCCGAGGAAATCCACAAGGAAGCATAGAACTCCAAAACTACCTCCTCACAGTATCTCATCGGCTGGGTGACCAAATCTGATAGACCTGAGATATGAGATGTGCTCCTCTATGTCAACCCTAGCTCCTCTGCTCAGTGCCTCTAAAGAACAGTGCCTGTGTGTAGCAAACACTGAGCTTTTGCCTTTAGTGACAAGCTGCCTCCTGTAGGCGTCAAAGATCCTCTGCTGGAGTACTGTACAAAACTGTCCAGCATCCGCATGTCTCCCAGCGAGGACCCAGGCTGTGAAGTCCACTCTCCTCTTGGCTTTAATTGCCGGGCCCTTCAGCTTCAACAAATCAACCTCCACCTCAGCGATCCTGCCCATGGCCCGACGAGCTCTCACGGCTCTAGCTGTGCACACCTCACACACTCCAGTCCTCTGATGTGGACATTTCTGTGTCCTCTGCTGTGAGCTCCTCTGGACTGTCTCTCCCTCCGCGGTTCTCGATTGCCTACTGACAGGGGCTCTCTGCGGCTGCGCCTCAGACACTAGAGGAGTGGTCGTCACTCTCTGACGGGTCAACCTCCTCAACTCCCCCTGGGACTCAGCTGCTCCAATCCTCAAAGCACCAGCTCTTCTCTGTGGTGGAACATCAACCTCTGCTACGTCTTGAGCTTTGTCCCACTCAAGGTTGCCTGTCCTCTGCTTCTTCTTCTTCTCAGGCTCTATGGCCTTGCCCTTCCTCTTCTCCTCAGAACTCAGTCTCTGTCTGCCCATACTGCCAATTGTCACTGAGAGATCAACTGCTAGAAACTCTGACTAGCTGACACTGCAAGATAAGATTAAGAGCTTGGCTCTTAACCCATCCAAGAGAGACCACTGAACTGATAGAGAGTTTTGGACTGCCGCTGACACTGTCCTGATCCACTGTCCAACTCTCACTACACCACATAGGAATAAAATACAGGTTCTAAGCACAAAAGGTGAGCGACTCTAAAAGAAGTCCTAGCGGTGGAATCAAAGACAATGTCACCGATCAAATGAAGCAAATAAGAACAACGGTGATATTGATAGACTAATGCCACAATTCATAATATAGCAATGAATCCGAATTGTGACACTAGCGACAGGAGACTCAACACCATACTAAAATTATGCAAGCAATGACCTCAATATGGCACCAAGTACGGCAATTGTCAACTAATCACGTCAATTGCTAATAAAAGGTGAAACCTTTAAGTAATTTATACTAATTTTTGCAATTAATCAACAAACAAGGCATGCGGGGCATTTTCGATGAAATGTAAGAGGTAGAATACTATACCCCGCAGAGAAGAGCCTAACAACACCGAAGAACTCGCCAAAGGCACGTCCGATCACGAGAAACCAAAAACCCCACTGAGGGTTTTAGGGATTTGAAAACCCTGACGTGGAAGCATTGAGCTTGAACGAGCAATGGAGGCGCAAGCCAGCACGACACACGTGGTGGAGCTAGCAGCTGGCCGGGCTGGAGGCGC
>BCLG01000511.1:11871-41463 GCA_001602295.1 Zoysia matrella
TGGCCGGAGGAGGGCGGCGCGGAACACGGCGACAGAGATACGCAGGTGACGTGACGGCGATCGGCGGAGGTGACGATGACGGTTTGAGACATGCATGAGCGTTGGCTGGAAAAACAAAAGAACACGTGCGGTTAGGTCTTAAAGAAATCAACGGCCGAGATTAAAAACAAATCAAAACAAATGACCGAGATTTCACCGATCAAGGAGATCACCGGACTGTCCGGTCCAAAGAGATTGTCCGGTGACTATAAAAGTCCGGACTGTCTGGTGTCTGAAGAATTCCAATTCCAGAGAGCATCCGCTTCCTCTTTCAGTCACCGGACTGTCCGGTGATATTGTCAGTATGTCCGGTGTCTGTCCAATTCTGCAGAAGTGACTGATCCAAAGATATAGTCACTAGAATATCCGATGAAAGCGCCGGAATGTCCGGTGACCTCAAAGAATTGCAGAATCAAGGAATTTCTTTCTAGACTTTAAGTGTCCTCACCAAAGAACTAAATAAACATCACACTTGTCTAAAAAGGGAACTCTCAAACACTCCTTTGCAAATAGATAACTCACGAAGAGTTTAACATTTTTGCAAATCGCACTTAAGATCGAACGATAAGCACCAAAGGGAGAAGGAGGCTCCAAAAAGGGAATGCATAAACCCTTAAATCACGATCCATGTAAATGGATGTTAAAGACCGTTAAGCACAGGGTTCAATGGGCATGAAACGCACAATGGTGCTTTGGTTACTCTTTGTGGAGTATGTGAATCTATATGGACAATGTAGTCACTTTCTCCGTAGAATAACACGCCTCCTCCGTGGTTCCTATACGCAATGCATGCAAACGAGCTATTCTATTGCAAGATAATTTAAAGCATGCCATGTAGATACAAGCAAATCAAAGACATTGCACAGTGCAAAGTTTGACCCATCTCAAACTTATTCACCATATGGCCGCCGCTTTGCCTTGAGATAGCCCAACCACCTTCTCAAGCTCTTCGTCCATGCATATGGATATCTTAAGGTGGTTAGGCACCGATCTAATTTTTTTGTTCTTTTCTTTTATCTTTTTACACATGATGCATGATAGTGCAAACATCTAGTCCACAGAGGAGTCCTATCTACCATGCATTGAAAAAAACAAACCTACTCTACTTTGTATAAAAATAACCTCCTTGAGGAGTAGATTAGCGTTGTAGCTCGATCAACATATGGTGGACTTCAAGAAACTTCAATTTGCTTCAAGGTCCACCACCTAGGCCCTTTTACTTCTTCTTGGGAACCCAAGAGAGTTTTGGCTTCCTCTTTCGGTCCACGATCACCTTGAGGACCCATATCTTCTTAATTGTCCGCTTGTCATTTGGCGGTCTGAGCGGCTTGGCCTTCACTTTTCCATCTTTATCCCTGGAAATCTTGTGTGCACATCCTCATGAAAAATGTTAGCGTTATGTATAATCTTAGGCTCGCTCACCTTGGGACAATCCTTGGAGCGGTGACCATCAAAGCAACACTTCTCACAATAGTAGTCATCCGCCATGAGCGGGACTATCCATTCGCGGATCTCATCTTTGTTGCCAATAATGTTGATAGAGGAAGAATATGATCCTAAGCCCTTGTGGTTGTGGTTGTTGATGAGGTTCTTGCTTATGATTTCCTTTTGAATTTGCCTTCCTCTAGTAAGCCGCTCAAATGCATCCATCACGGCCTCTCTCTCCTCTTTGAGCTTCATGTATTCTTTCAAAATAGATGGCTTAAGAGTAGTACTCTCCTTGGAGAGGGTTAGATTAAAAGAAGTAGAAGCTTCATTTAAATGCTCAGGAGAGTTAAGGAGAGAGTCAAGATCAAGATCATCATGGGTGCGCACCAACGCATTATGCTTCTCACTTAGCTCTACATGCTTCGCTTTGAGCTCCTCATAGGTCTCACGTAGAACACCATGAGAGTGCTTAAGTGCATTAAGCTCCCCTCAAGCTCTCGAACTCAGAATACTAACACTTTATGCTCCTTGGTCACCAACCTCGATCTTTTTGGACTTCTTGATGATGGTCTTGTTGGCCTTCTCGAGGAAGAGGACAAGATCATTATAGCTTAGTCCATCATCTTCTTCATCATAGCTCTCCTCCTCCTCCTCGAGATCGTCTTCCTCATCAATGAAGCCCTCACAACTACGGGCCATCAAGCATAGCGGAGGTGGTGGTAGCTCATTGGTGGAGCTAGTCATAGCAATACCCGCAAGCTCTTCTTCGCTCGAAGATAAAGAGTCCGAATCATCATCGGTGAGCCACTCACCAACGATATAGGCTTTGTGCAAGGACTTCTTCTTCTCCTTGCTATTGCTCTCCTTTTTGACAAAGAACTTATTCTTAAATTTCCTCTTTGGCTTGCATTCTTCATCATCACTCTCACTAGAAGCCTCCTTCTTGCTCTCTTTCTTGGGCTTGGGACACTCCTTTGCGAAATGGCTTTTCTTGCCACAATTGAAGCACTTGGAGTTTCCCTTAGAAGATGAGGGTCTTCCCTTGCGGAATAGCTTCTTCATCAAAAGCGCAAGATCCTCATTATCACTCTCCTCATCCTCCTCCTCCTCCATCTTCTTCTTCTTCTTGTTCTTGCCATTGAGTGATTCTTGATCAAATTGTAGGGCAAGATTTTTGAACAATTGAGAGTCGGTGGAGCTGCCCAACATGTACCCTTCATAGACCGTGAGCTTGCCTAGCATGAACTCAACGGTGAGAGTAGCCAAGGCGTTGATCTTCTCCACCATTACATGCAAACGAGAGTAAACATCATTAGCTTTTTCATGATGTTGTATAGTGATGGAATCATATTTGTTCTTAAGAACATAATAACGCTCTTCCTTGGCCTCAGAGGAGCCCTCATGGATGTTTTGCAATTGGACCCAAATTTCATGCGCGGTGGATGATGTATTGATTCTATAAAATATATTTTTAGAAATGCATCCAAACATAGCATTCTTGGCCTTAGCATTGTATTTAATGAAAATAGGATCAAGTCTCTCATTCTCATTCATAGCGTTGCTAGTAACTTGCCACGCTTTCCCATCGATTGACTCTAAGTAGGCTTGCAAGCGAGCCTTTCAATAAAAGTAATCGTCCGCATCGAATACGGGCGAAGTCTCTACCCCGTTAGGCATCCTTACTCAAGGCGGTGAAGCCCAAAATTGAGCACTTGGCTCTGATACCATTCGAAAGAATCAAGGACACCGAGAAGGGGGTTGAATCGGTATACTTATAACACTAATTTCACTACAAACTTAAACTACAAGACTTGATCACAATGGAAGCAAACCTAAACAAGTCTAGTAGGCCAAGACCCTAACAATGCTAGTGGTAATGAAATAACAACAAGTAAGCACTAGCATGATAGCCACCAAAAGGACAAAGAACAATCTACACTACTCAAACAGTAATGCCTTCCCCTAATCTTCGTTGGACCACTTCCGTTGAAGTCTCAGTCGTGACCATTGTTTCTGAAACAATGCTCACAATGGTACGCTTCACTCCTGGAGTGAAGACACCGGCGGCCCGGCTGTCGCACACAATACCCAAGCGTTAGAGCAAGCCTCCAAGGCTCGGGTGCTCTCTCTTAGTATCCCTTTCGAGCGGGGACCGGAACCGCATACAAACTTGGCGTCGTCTTTCACAATCTTCTCGGAAGGTCGAGCTCCGACTCCTAGCCGGTCTAGGCTGCCGACACTAAGAGTAATAGGCAAAGATCACTCATCTCAAGCCCTACAAGCTCTAGAAGTGGATGAATGCTCCCTATCTCTCCTACTAGCACCAAAGATCTCCAATCTTGCGATGTGCTCTCTTGGTGGTGTCCTTTGTCTTCTCACAACTTGGCACCAGCAATTCTAATCAAGGGCACACTGGAAAATATCCCCCTCCACGGTTTAAATAGGCTCTAAGCCCAGAAACAACCGTTGGAACATGATGTGATAAAGCTGACTGCTTTATGCAATCACCGGACTGTTCGGTGACTGAACCACCGGACTGCTTGGAGACTCTTCTTCCTCCTCGGCCAGAGAAACACCTTCTCTGGAGTCCATTCTATAGGACACCAGATTGTTCGGTGCATACCTTCACCGGACTGTTTGATGACTTTCACTTTTGGACTCACAGTGACACCTTCTCTGGACTTCAGTTTTTGGCTCACTGGACTGTCCAGTCATTGCACCGACGAACTGTCTAGTGACTGCTTGACGATGACTCTAAATAGCACTTCTCTCTGGACCGAACATTTCGGTGACTGAGTATTTAGCTGGTTCTTGAGCTCCGGTCTTCGATTTCGCTTCCTCTGCCATCTTTGGTGCTTTCTGAGGATCTAAGAGCATTCATACCTTCTAACACTTGTATAACAAGAGACAAATGACCTTATCCCCTTTAATAGTACCCGCGTTCCTATAGACTATCTAGCTAGTTCTTAGCCTTGGTCCTCCGAAGCCTGACAACTCCTCTTCTAGGGTTTGTCCTTGTCATCCACCGAGTAAGCCCACCATGTTGATGTAGAATTAGCGGAGTGGTAGCTACAATGCAACCGTTACCTATGCTTGTTCATTCAATCACCAAAATCAATTCATACTTTTGAGGAGACTTCAAAAGTCATGAAGCTTACATCAATTAATTAAAATTAATTAAAAATTAGGATAATTATTACCAGATTAATCAGTTAATTAATAAATTTAATAATAAAATAATTAAAATATTGTTAATCCAAAAAATAATTATAATAACTAATTTAATAACTAATTAATAATATTATGTTTACAGAAAAGCCCCTGTAGCCTAATTGCAAAATAGTCCCTGCCTGAACATTTACACCTTAGCCTAATTACTTTTAAGGCCTTAATTAATTTCAAAAATTACAATTAGGTCCTCAGAACTTAATTTTAATTACATATTAGCCCATTAATAGTAATAATATCTTATGCAACAATAATACTAATAATAGGACTTTTTTTTTCATATAATAGTAATAATAATTCTTCAGATAATTAGTAATAATTATAAAATGTCATAATATAATAATAATGATAGTATATATTAATATTACGAGTTAATAATAATTATACTAATAAGTTTATTTATAAATAATAATTCTAATAATAGTAGAAAGGATGACATTATTCATAATCATACTAATACTAATTCCTTTAGTTAATAACAATATTATCTTTATTATAATTATACTGTTAATAAATAATAGTAATATAATTAATTGTGATAATAATTATAATAATAATAATTTATTACTAATTGTATCCTTTTATAATTAAGCCCTTCTAACTTTAGTAAATTATAAAATAATCCTTGTTAATTAATAAATTTCATGTTTAAATACTAAATTTTGTAAATTATTATTTCTTACTATTTTAATGTAACAATTTACACTTAAGTCTTCAGATCTTTAATATAATTACATATTTGTCCCTGAAACTTATAAATGCTATAACTTTCAAACCGTAAATCCGATTTAAGCGATTCTTGTGCCAAAACGACCGTAGCAACATAACTTATGCATTCATGACATTATCCTATTGATTCTCTTCTGTTGTATGCATGTTTGTGATTGAATTGTGTTTATTTGTTTGTCGTACCTGCACGCTTATATGAATACGCTTCGGATCCTCTTTGTGAGGACTTGAAGAATCACAACTTCAAGATTATTGAGCAGCAATACTGTTACAAAAGCAAATGTCCTTGACTATCTTGTGTCTAAATTAGAAAAACTCTATCTTGTAGATTGCATGCTTGTGTCAAAATTGATTGCACACCTATTGTTAGGCTTACCTAGTTTTTACTTATTATGCCTGGTCGCACTAGTTTAACTTTTTGTTGGGTAGATTATGTGCTTAGCTTGCTGTTGTCAGGATGGGTGATATTAACTTGATTTATTATCATACTTGCTTCATGAGGATTAACAGAGTATTTAATAGTAACTTGGAGGTTAGTGATTTGGGTGATATGGTTGTTGTTATCTTCCCTTGGTATGTTATCTTTGCAAATGCAAGGATCGGTTCGTGGAGCGACCACCCATGTGCAACCGTACAACCACAAGCCAAATATGGGTGTAGCCTGGCGTAGTAAGCTCCACCAGTTCTGTGCGTGCCAGCTGGTGGAGCGGGGAAGCCGGTTAGGCCTGGATCCGTCTGGAGCGAGATGTGTAGGGAAGTGAGGGTGTACTCTCAAGAACCATTTGGCACAAGAAGGGGCCTCTCGAGTTACGGTTAGTTTCCTGACAGGTGAAACCTCAGTGCCGTACAAGCTGGAGGAAGCCATAAAAAAGCTTTGAAGTGATCTCTTGGCCCTCACACCAAAGGAAGTGTGCGAGTGCACAACTGGCACAGGTGTAATGGAGATTCTTTAGTCTACTTAGAAATTGAGAATGAAATCACTTCTCGTGGGGAATGTGTACAACCTTTGTAGAGTTAAAACTGTCATGACAGTCATGCTCACGGTCACAAGCATTGCGTGGACCCTCACATGATTAGCGGGATTGGTTTGGTTGGTGATCACAGTGGGAGACTGTGATTGGTTCTTATGTTGGTGATACAACTTATATGTGCGATGTCTATCACTTAGTGAATAGGTGTTTAATAGGAAGTGTGTTTCTATTGTGTGCTTTTATGCAAAAGAACCCTATATTGCCTTTGACTTGTTTGTTGTCACATGTCATTTTTTCTACACTTGCTGAGTACATCCCGTACTCAACCTTGCCTTTATATATGCTGCTTAGTTGAAAGAAAAGTGTAAAAGGACATTAAAGACTCAGGAGCTGAAGTCTAGGCGTGCCATCTCTCCGGTCGACTGCATGTGGAAGCTGCGCTACGCTTGTTTTTTTTTTTCTGCTGCATTTCGATAATCGCTTATTTTCTCTTTTATCGTGACATCGTTCTGTTTTACCATTAATAAAGTAACTTTATGTGTGATACTTGATTTCTGACACACATAAAGGGTCACTTGGTTTGGCCTTAAAACCGGGTGTGACATTGTTCTAGGCTCACTGGGGTATCCGACCACATGCAAAAATGTCTAGTACCGGAGTCTCGGTGTCTTACCGAAGTATCCAGGAATGTCGGGTTTTAGTAGTTTTAATAGGAGATCAAATCGAATATGTTTCCTAATTAAAGAGGCCCAAGGCTGATTGAGGAGGTACCTGATCATCATTATCAAAGTACTTTATTTTTTATCTCTCCAAACTCTAATCCCCTCTCTCACCCCTAGCTCTGTTCTTCTTTCGTCTCCGCAATGTGTGAAGGTGATCTGGCTAAGTCTGTTGAGCTTGGATCAACCCTACAAAGGTCTCGCTCCAACGGGTCCCTCCGAAGCTTAACTTTTCAGTGCTGCTGTGATTGTGGTCAGGCGATGTCGTTATTCCGCACACGAACGTGAGAGTGGTGTGCTGATCCAATAAAATTTTTGGCGTCAACACACTCATTACTAATACTTTGAGTCAGTTTGCACACGAGGAGAAACCTCTAAGCCGAAGTTCAATGAGCGTTCTCATGGAAAGGACACTAGGGACTTGAAGAGCAAATACCTTATTTCACTGTGTCCTAGGAACTTTCCCTTATTTGTCCTGGTTCAAACCAACTTCCCCGCTATACCCCGAAACTCAGATGTATATTCCTTTTATATCCTTTTGTGGTTAATGTTATTATCTTTTTTCTCTATGGAAAATTTTACCCTCAAAGTGACATCCCTTATTTACCCCAAAACTAAATGAAATGAACAATAATTTTCATTTTTTATAAAATTTTCAAAATTTCTGAAATTTTGTATTTTTCCGATGACATCTGTTTTTCCTTTTTTTTTTGTCTTAAGTCCGATTATGGTGGTGGGGTATTTTGAGTATTTGAACAAATATGACGCTGTTAAGTGTAATGGAACTGATGTTGCTAATGGAAAAGGACATAAAAGGAATTAAGTTTTACAACATGGTATATATTGCACTGATGCTTTATATATTGAGGGCAAATAAGGGATGAGTCATTAAAATAAGGGGAAATAAGTAATTGACTCTCACTTAAATGTACAAGTATACCAGCGTCACATCATGCATGCTCTACCTCGGGGCTTTGCTTGTCCCAAATACAGGGCTACTAAACTTTGCTTGACCGATGAGAACAATGCTGCTGAGGAAGATTTACACTGCACCAAATACAGGACTACTAAACATTTTGCTTGCTGGCGACATGATTTTGGATCAATAATTCTGTCTAGATTTTATGGGACACCAACCGATACGTGCAGGTGTCACCATCAATTATATGTGAAAGATTTTAAGGTAGACCCAAATGAACGTGAACCGTCCATATACATGAATCTCGACGAATAAAGTGTTCTTTTACATCTTAGGAGGTAAAAACTCTATAATAATTTTTTAATTAATGTAATATCCATTTTGGAAATTATTATTATATTTTTGGAAATTTATGTATGCGTAATTTTAGCTCTTACAAAAATAAATGTCCTGAATCTATATTTTTGGAAACTTATGCATGCGTCAATTTTGGAAAGTACATAATTTTAGATCTTACAAAAAATGGACGGTTCAGAGTTCGGTTCAGAGTTGTTTCGTGTGTTACCACTTAGGAGGTAAAATGATATGAGTTGGTCTACTTTAAGGTCTCTTATATGTGCTACTAATCTGTGACAAATACTAGCACTTAGGGTCTCTTTGTTTCAGCTTCTCAGCTGGTATTTCCAGCTATTAAGCTGAAAACTAAGAAGCTGAAACAAACAAGATTCTGAAAAACT
This sequence comes from Zoysia matrella, assembly GCA_001602295.1. Taxonomy (NCBI): domain Eukaryota; kingdom Viridiplantae; phylum Streptophyta; class Magnoliopsida; order Poales; family Poaceae; genus Zoysia; species Zoysia matrella. The sequence continues at coordinate 20,642 of BCLG01000511.1, forward strand.
CGCTTTTGGAATGCTGAAAAGCTACCTTTTGCAGAAAATGAACTAAAAGATGAAAGCTTACTGAGGGTTGCTTTTTCAGCTTTTGGTTTGGAAAAAAACAAATGTATATTACAAAAGTGAACATCTAAATTTCACCCGCCAGTTTTTCAACTAGTCCTATTTTAAAAAGGTTGATGGCTATTATATATTTTGTTATAATTTACTTTATCATTAAAGTTATTTGAATTATAAGTTATAATTTTATATATTTTAATTATTTTTTAATAAAATAAATGATTAAGTTGATATTTGTAACATCTTAGAATTTTCGAAATAATCGAAGTGTCGATTGTGTCCCAATTTTCGTTCCGCTCCAAATCTGGAATTTCTTTTTATTTTTCTGGCGCTAAAAATTCAGTTCGCGCTCTTTGTCGGGCTGATATTAATTCCCACAGCCTTTAATTAATTCCTTAACCTCCGCCATTAATCTCCCCTATAAATACCTCCTCTATTTTACCCCTTTCCACCATTTCTTTCCTCCTTTTCAAGTTTCAGCAGAGGAGTTCCGATCCGCTCTGAGCTGTCGCGCCGTCCCCGAGCCGGTCCCTGTCATCGCACCGCTCTAGCTTCCCCGATCGCCGCTGTCGCCGTCTGATCCGTCTCCGCGTCACCGCCTGTCGCCGTGTCATCGTGAACTCTGCGTCGCTCGCCCCGCGCGCCACGCGACCACGACTTCGTCAACCATCCCCGATCCGTTCGCGCGTCTCCGCACCCGTCACCGCGTCTCCATCTACCATCGTCGAGTCGCACGCCGCTCCCGTCCGCATCAACCGCGTCGCTGACCTGGTTCCCGTCCCTGAGCCGTTTCCGTCGTTCCCACGCTGTTCCCGTTTCCGATCCACGTCGATTTTGATCTGGCAACCGAACCTGTGGTGAGCTATCAAATCCCTCTCGTGTTTTCTGTTTTCAGTAGATTATGGAGTTGGTTGCTAGTGAGAATGGTTAGATGTAGAGCAGAGCGTCCCGCGTGTTCCTTTAGGCTATTCGATCTACTGTTAGTCTAGTCTCTCGTAGTCTAAATCTTCGAGGATTTTTGGGAACTCCGTTTGGTCTCTAAATATTCCTAAAATTGTTCTATTAAATTCGTCTCATCGAGAACGTCTTGTAGAATTTTCCGGGGAACGTTTTGAGCATGTTTAGCCTAGTAATTTAAATTTGGATTTAATTATTCGAATTTAAATTATCGCGTACCTAGTCTGACCCCTGTTCGTGATATGTTGAGGTGGTGATCTCGAGGAGGAGTACCGCAAGCTCGCTCAGTTCGATGACCCGGATCTCAACTACGATCTTGAGCTAACAGGTAAGCCGCGTCTCTTAATCACTTTTGTACCTAGTATTTTAAACTACATGTTTTGTTTGCAACTCTAATTTGCATGCCAACTGTTTTAAAATATGCTGACAACATTCCTAAACCGTGCCTATTTATTGTTCCACAAATATGAGCCCTAGGATTGCTTTAGAATAATTATTTTATTTTTATTCTTAGCCATGCTTAGTCACATTTATTTTTATCTCACACCTATCACTATAAAAATAGAATTTGTGTTAAATGATTTTGAACTGTGATTCAAATGTGTGTTTTGCAAATAACTATCCATAACTATTTAGCAACGGCAGGATGGAGTATGATGAGCTGAGAGACTTTTGGGAAGTCACTGTGGGCGTACCTATGGCGGGTACAACAGGAAGATTCGGGCTGAGATCTTTCCGTGAGACTTGTTGGTTGTTGGCATTGAGGTTGAAGAGAGTGCTTGTCTCGACAATTAAAGACCGAGTCCTTCGAGCCTTGTACGCTCAGTTGACAACCATGCACACCACGTTACTCTGTATGGGCAGTGGCTTGATCTTGAAGCTTTCTAAAACTGGTTGTTTACCCGTCGGTTGACGGTGACGTGTTAGTGTGGTGTAGAGATATGACTTCCCACGTGAGATCGAGATACCCCACCAGATCAGTGGTAGGCTCTTTACAGCTTTAGGACCCGATTGTGTAGGCACTTGGGATCCCTATCCTGAATGATGGATAACACCAGTTAAAGCTTGTGGACGGGTCTTGTGTGTTCGTCGAGACTACGATAGTAGTTCTCGACGATATTTCACGTGGGTATAGGTGCATAAACTTTGTAGAGTTACAGTCAATGCGCATTGCCACGTTCTTTTTGGAAGGACACCCACTGAGTTGCGCTTCTCGTTGAGTAGTTTTGTTTTCTTCCCTCCTCTTCGTTTTCAAAATATTTTTGACTCCGGCATTTGAGCTGTGGTCGGGTGTGGAGTTTACACCGGCATTTAAAATGAACCCCCGTCTGAGATAACGGAGATCCCTGCGGAGCAAGATAATAAAATTTGACAGTTTTAAAATAAAACTTTCTTGCATCCTTAAATAAAATAAAATATTTTAAACTTGCATTTAGCACTTGAGCCATGCCTTTACCCTTGAAACCATTTGCATGCATACATTGTTGATGGGTAGTACGCGGTTTGTTGAGTATTCATACTCACGGCTTGCTAATTTGTTGTTTTCATAGGATACTCTCAGCTTCGACTTCGACTACGTCTCTGACGGATCGTGAAGCCAGCTCCTACGCTCAAGCTTGCCTGTGTGGAGGAGGTTCGCTGTCGCTGCCATGATGGTGCTTGCATTGCTGCTTTTCTATAGATTTTACGATAGTGATCTTTCTGCTCTAAGATGTTTCTGGTCTGCATGCCGATGGAACCCTTTGGAGGGTTATATTCTAATAAATTTGCATTGACTAGCTATTTTCTATTCTCGTTTTTTGTTTAATACTTCTGTTATGATTTCTTGATTGATCGCTTGTGATGTCGTGCTTGTCAACCTCTTGGGATTGGTAAGGTCATGGAAGATCGGGATTTATCGAAAGGTAAAAAAAACCCGGTCGTTACAATATTAGAAGTCAATGGTGACAATAATTTAGAAATATAGGGAGTATGCCTGCTTTGGAACAGTGGCACACGGCGCAAAAGCCATATGGTTACTGGAATCGTTTCTGAACTGGACCTTCTGAGATCATATGCCGATCGATCCTAGTACAATTTAGATGACCACGATGACACGATACTTAGACCAACCACAATGCCGGTGCCTCGAAGATTGAAGCACAGGTGAAAGGAGAGGGTGAAACGACTGCATCGATCGGTGACTCAACCAAAAATGCAAGCATAGATGAACCATGAGGCACCCGGTGGTAACTAATAAAAAATAGAATGTGTGCTTTTTTTTTTGCGCCCGTTTCTTTTTCCGTGGCATCGGTGCCTCTGCTGTGGGTTGAAAAAAAGAACAAGCACAGCCGCTAAGGTACTTTTGATTTGACAGCCCAAGCATCAACATCACTATGGCCGCTCTAAGATGCTAAACTTGCCGCTGCTGCCTCTACCATTTTGCAGCTTTTTGGCTGCCTCGACCATTTTGCAGGTGGCTTTTGCCGTTTTGCAAGGCAACGCAAGTTGATCAGCACACTTGCGCACCTTGCCGCTCACTTTCTTACTACTCGCGCCCTGTGTTCCATCGCAGTTTCCCAGTTGTTCTCGTCCTAAAAAAGGTATGCTACTGATAAGATAGCTCTTACACCAGGATTTGAGGTTATGGAAGAATAATAAGGAGAAAAAAATTTACTATGGACCTATTTAGATACACCCATTTAATAAGGTAGCTTTCTAAAATAGACTGAAACAGTTGTGGATCGTCAATTTGTATTGATCTCGAGATTTAAAATTTTCTTTTACCTCCTAGGGTAAAAAGTTTCTAATGATTACTTAATGCATCATTCAATTTGGCGAGTAATTAGTGAGTTTGGTAGGTGGTGGTAATCAAAGATACGTTGTTGGATGATATTAATTTGTTTCGTTATATAAATCAACATCTAAGATCGAATTCATGTTTTACCTCTTAGTAAACGAACCAACTGCACTTGGTCTATAATAAGGCCTCCTTTGTAATGGAGGAAAATTTCATGCTTCCTGAGTTTTTCTTGTAAAATTGAACTAATTAATTACTGTGCAATTACTATTAAAATTATGCAAGGCTTCGTTTAGAATGTAGGAATGTCATAGAAATTTCAGTTCACAGAAAAAAATGCAGGAACATGAAAAATTCTCACATTCTAAAGAGGCTAAATCAGTTTTGAAGGGCCTCAAAATAGGGCATTTTTTGTGATGGAAAATAGGGCAGTTTCTGTCTCAGTTTATAAAAACTAAGTTACTGTTTATTATAGTTCTGATACTCATGCTAAAGCTATGGTTTAAAGAAAAAATATTAACTTAAGAAAATAAATTTGTTTTGTTTTCCAACAACTTTCTTTAGATCTCATATATTTGTTCCGAATAGTTGTATTTTGTTAACTAACAATGATTCTTGTGGGCCCAAGATCTGAGACATCCGGAAAAGCTCGTTCGTTAGATTTGTGAGGGGTGTTTATGGAGAGATTTTATCTGTCAGATTTGTAATAAGGGATAACTCTGGGTGTATTTTTCGTGTGCATATAGTCTAACCTGTCTCTGTTGGGGATATTTAACCAAGTGTACGTAGAAAACAATTGTGCTTTTTAAAGAGTAGAGATAGAGATAAAATCATAATATGCTCCACCTCAACTAAAACTAGTTTATAGCAAATAAAATATGGAGAATTTTCAGGCCGAGCATGGTCGATGGCGCGGCAGAGACGACGATGGCAGTCGACGCGGGAGTGATCCTCCTCTCTTACAACAGGTGCAGCTACGAGAACGACTCCGGTTCAGGGTTAGATTTGGATCAGGCGGTCTTGTGCTGCTTAATTGCACTACTTGCAGCTGATCCAGCATCATAGGTTAAACTAGGTGTTGTGAGTGTATTAACAACAATCTGTCTGAGATTAAAAAATTAACGATGGACCGAAGAAGGTGGGGGGGGGGGGGGGACAGGCCCGAGGCCTGTGGCAAAAGCGCATGGGTGCGCTGGAAGCCGGCGGGGATTCGATCCCTATCCCGCACGCGCCTCCGATGAAGGCAGCGGCAAGAGCCGCATATAAAAAAAAAGAAGTACGAGGTATGGGTTATGAATAAAAAATTGGAAATTGATAGAATTACTAGCAGCCTTTCTTGATATTGCGACATAATAAAAAGTTTGATAAATATTATATATTTTGTTGTAATTTATTTTATTATTAAAGATATTTTAATCACACTTTATAATTTTATACATTTGAATTGATTTTTTGAATAAGATGAATGATCAAAGTTGATGTTAAAAGTCAGCAGCGACAACAATTAATTAAGAACGGATGGAGTAGATACCTTGAGCTGTGCAACAGTTTGTTCACTGTTGAGGACACGGACATCAACAAGCAGGCGACGACGGCAAGTGATCGAGATGTTCGGCATCGGCGACTACGGGCGCTTTTCCGTGGATGCCTCGAGACCCCAACGCCAAACTCGGACGGGAAGGACTTGTGCTGCATCAAGGATGTGTGATGTCCCGGTCGTGGAGATTGAGCACATCACGGATATCTTGGAATTTCGGGGAAGAAGAGCACGAGGGAGAGGAAGAACAGAGGAGAAAAAGTTTGGGAGGAGGTAAAATCTTATTCAACTTGATGATCCGGTTACAACTGTTTCCCGATATTTATCGTGTACAGTTGGGTTGCGCCCCGTGCACCCGAACACGGACCAAGGCCCACACAACGCATTGAAATGCTTGTCGCCCCGCCATTCGGGCTGTTGCTCTGTTCTTCTGCCTGACGCGCACCAACAGGGCTGACAGGACCCCCTCCCGAAGAACCAGCTGGTCCCCAGACTGGTGCATTTGGAAACCGAGCCTTGAGCACATAATAATCCTCCCAAGTAGAGATCGAAGCCGGTAACCTGCTCTATTGTATCTTCACCTGAACGATGGCAGAGTTACCACGCTTCACCATACGCCTATCAAGGATGAGCTCTGGAGTAGGCACCACATCTTTAGACATGGCAGCGACTGGGATGTCAGAGAAGACAGGAGTATGATCCGGAACATGAGGTTTCAACTAGGAGACATGAAAATCCGGATGAATTTGAGCCTGGGTGGGCTGTTCCAGCTTGTAAGCCGCTGCTCCAATACGTTCCACAACTTTATATGGCCCGAAGTATTTGAAGGCCAACTTAGGACAGGGACGAGAAACAACTGAAGCCTGAGCATACGGCTGTAGTTGCAGGAAAACCATGTCTCCCAGCGTGAGTTCCCTGTAAGATAGATGCTTATCAACATAAGTTTTCATCTTCTGTTGGGATGTAGCCAAATGATGCTTGATGAGCTGTAAGAATGTCTGACGCTCTTGGAGAACAATGTCAGCATCTGATGAAGTAGCAGCATCGACAGAAGGTAACAAACCCAGATGATGCTCTACTCCATACAGGAGAGCAACCAGAGATAGCAGCACAATGTAATGTATGAGCTACTCTGGACAAGGAATCAACAGCCTTGTTGTCCACACCTTTTTTGTACTGAAATGCGAAATCCAGACCTGCTAACTTAGCCATTGCCTTTTTCTGGAGCTCAGTAGCTTGGGACTGGTCTTGAAGATAACATAGACTTTTGTGATTAGTTCTAATCACAAATGGGCCTCTCTGCAGATAACACCTCCACTTATCATAGATAGACAATTTTCTATTAGCAATCCCCAATGCTTTGCTATAAAAAGCCACAGGATGAGAATTTTGAGACAGCACTGCCCCTATTCCAGTATCATAGGCATCTGTCTCAATCACAAAATAAAGGGAAAATTTTTGTAAGGCTAAAACAAGGGTACTAGTCATAGCCAATTTCAACCTGTCAAAAGCAACTTGAGCTTCTGCAGTCCAGCTAAAGGTTTTCTGCTGAAGTAAAGATGTTAGAGGTTTTGCCAATATACCATAATGATGGAAAAATTTCCTATAATAACCAATAAGGCCCAAAAAACCCCTAAGATCAGTGTGGGAAGTAGGCACATGCCAATGAACCATTGCTGCTGTTTTAGATGGATCAGTAGAAACTCCCTTATCTGAAATAATGTGTCCCAGGTACACAATCTCACTTTGAGCAAAGGAGCATTTGCTAAGCTTAGCAAACAACTTATGTTGCTGAAGAATAGTGAATACTCCCTGAAGGTGTTTAAGATGACTCTCCAAGGAAGGACTGTACACTAAAATGTCATCCATAAAAATCAGTACAAAGTTTCTCATTTGAGCAGCAAAAATAGAGTTCATTAGACACTGAAAAGTAGCAGGTGCATTAGTGAGGCCGAAAGGCATAACCCTAAATTGGAAATGACCATGATGTGTCTTAAAAGCTGTCTTGTATTCATCAGACACAACCATTCTGATCTTATGGAAACCAAAAGCCATATCTAGCTTAGAAATTTTTTTTTGCACCAGACAGCTCATCAAGGAATTCATCAATGACAGGCATGGGGAATTTATTTTTTACAGTGATATTATTAAGTTTCCTGTAATCCACACAAAAACGCGATCTGCCATCTTTCTTTTTTACTAAGAGCACATGCGAAGCAAATGGGTTGACACTCTTTGTAATAATACCAGATTTTATCATCTCAGTAACCTGCCTTTCAATCTCATCTTTCTGATGGGGTGGATATCTGTAAGGCCTTGGGTTAACAGGAGCTGAACCAGGTAAGAGTGCAATGGTGTGGTCATACACCCTGGATGGAGGAAGAGAAGAAAGCACCTGAAACACCTCCTTATTCTGTTGTAACAGAGAGTGAATAGCTGGATGAACAGTACCAGGGGTGCAGAATCAATGTTTTCAACAGAGTAGAGAGCAGCCAAAGCCCAAATATCATTAGCTCGAGACCACTTCTCGACCTGCTGTGCAGAAGATTCCAGTAAGCTGTCAAACTGTGATGATACATCACCTTGAAGCCTGATAGTTTGATTGTGATAAAAGAATTCCACCCATTTCTGTAACCAGTTGCAAATCATGGTACCGAAAGGTTTCAATCAGTCCATGCCGAGAACCATGTCATAGGCAGCAAAAGGTAGTACTAAAGCATTAACAGTGAAGGCATAACCCTGAATCCACCAGGTAAGATCCTTAGCAATATGAGTACACTGCACACATTGACATTTTGCCACCTTAACTGATACAGGGAGAATTTCCTGCAAAACACACTTAAGCCTAGAAGCCATAAGTTCACTGATGAAAGTATGTGAACTGCCAGAATCAAGTAATTGGAGCATGACTCGATTCTGAATGAGTGCACGGAGTCTGATGGCCATAGTGTGATCAGACCTTGAGATAGCATTCGGAGACACGAAGGCATGTGCAGCAGCATCCCCAATATCATGATGCGAGGTTTGGTCCTGATCTTACGATGGAGATGGTAAACACGATTGGTTGAAGGAAGCGATGTTCACGGCCGACTACAACTGTCCATGACGTTGCGTCTTAGCGACCGATACACCGATTTCAGATGTTGAGCGCGATCAACAGGCCACAAGGGCACTCGTCCTGCAAGCAATCATAGAACAAGCAAGAATGAGATGAACAAGCATTGAATTGTTAGATAAAAATATGAGTTTTATCTGATGAAACAACAAAAGGTGGGATTCCGATGGCAAGAAAACGGACGGTCTAATTGACATGCGCGCTGCAAGCGAAGTAGCAGCGGTTAAACTTCAATCTATCAAAATCCAAGTGTTCTTGGTGATGGCTGAGGCCTTAAACTAGGGTGGAGGATGACTCGAGGGGTGCTAGAGTCGTCCTCAAACCCTAGGACGCGTCCCTAATGGGCTCAACTTGATACACGGGCCAACGGTCCAAGTTGAGATGACGCAGCACCTTCTGTAGCAAAATGTTGATTGGCACTGACTTCGATGTCGTATGAAGGTGGGGCTAGATCTGTTGGAAAGTAGATGTGATAAGCTTTCCAGGAAGTACTTGAACGTTCAAAACGGAGCCCGTATGAAGTCGTGCACACATTATAAGTTGGTGCTGTCCTACGATCGAAATCCAGCTTGCGCGACTCCATCTCTTGATGATTAAGTTAACGTGCACGGGTGCGAGTCATAGGACTTGTAACCGGAACATGTGTAGGTTTAGAGGAGGAGGACGTATCGATGGTATTGATGTCCTCATCATCCTCCCCCACTTGAATTAGAGTCGTCCTCGACTCAAGTTTAGATTGCAAACCCGTCACCCCACTATGTTCTTCAGAAATCATGAAAGGTGAAGGTCATTGGGGTATTTATGTGATCTCATCATCCTCCCTTTCTTTATAGCAAGTGGTCCTCGGTTCGATCCGGGGGTCGACACAATAGCTTGTGGTCATATTGGGATGCGTGATGAGCACAAAGTCAAGCCTCAACAAAACATTCTCTTGTGTCCTGGGCTGCTCTTGTTGATAGAAAATAAAACTAGAGAAGCTTTGCAAGGTGTTGTTAGTGTTAGTCGATGTTATTTTTTATCCTGTTTTTGCATTTCAAAGGGATATTTTAGATTAGTACTTATGAGTGCTTTAGATACTAAAAAATACCAAGATCATCATATTTACCAACTGCAGAAAAAACAAAGTTGCCAAAATATTCCAATTTGTAATTTTGAGATAATTTCTTCTCCAAATAATTCAGGTTACAAGGAACATCAAATTCAATATAACCTAAAATAGTGAAAGAATGTATGAACTCCAACTTTTTGCCATTAATATCAGTGCAACGAAAAGGCCTATCCTCAACAAGTGTCTTCTCAGAAGCAACATTTCGATTTCCATGCACTAGTTGTATTTTTGGGATTAAAGAAATTTGCGCACGCAACTTGTTATAATTATAAGCGAAAGGTGTTGTTTGTGTCAAATTGTAAGTCACTAGAGGCTCTACGAAGGATTGCAAAAAACTAGTGTGAGCAATGGGCAATTACAAACCAGCATGAGAGTATTCAAATATGGTGAGGAACTCACAATGTGTATCATGTTGCTTACTCTCTATTATAGTAGACACCACACAGGCATCAACCATTATTTCAGCATGTAGCGCAACATCTCTTTCAGACTTCTTTTCAGTCTCCTGCAAGATGTTAGGCATAGGACAAGAAACGAAAGAGTGCTCTCTTTCTAGTTGTGCTGTAGTAAAAGATAAAGTATCACACACTCTTCTTTATCACATCTCCTTTGTGACAAAGGCACATCAGTAATGCATTCAACAAATTTGTAATGATGATTGTTTATGCTTGTATCTTTAGATGATAAAAGTTGATTTTCAGTATTACAAGCAAGCAAATACAAGTGCGAGAGTGAGTACTAAGTTTTAGAGATGAGCAAAACTTGGATTTTAGAATTGAGACCTTTCATAAACCTACTCATTGTATCTTCTCAACATTTATCTAAGCCACCAAACATGACACAAACTTTAAAGTCATGAAAATATTCTTTAATAGTCATACTATCCTACTTTAAGTTGTCTAATTTGGTAAGCAAATGTAGCATAATATACAAGAATAAAAAAATCTCTAAAATAAAGTTAAAATCTTTCCAAGATTCTAGAACTTTATTATGCCTATAAATATATTTTGACTCAAGCAAGGCACCTTCAATCAAAGCACTAGAGGCAATGTAAATCTTTTCTTTCTCAAACAAGTCATGTTCATCAAATTCTTTATCTATTTTCAGCTCCCACTCAATGTATGCATGAGGATCAAATTTTCCAGCAAAATAAGGTATAGACGAACTGACTATTTGCAAAATATCATTATGTACCTGAAGTTGATGCGATTTCACATGTTGTTGAGAATGTAAGTCGTAAGCTCCCATTTTCTTTGTTGTGCCTATCCTGGTTAGCAAACAGCAAACACAAATTGACAAAGAGAGATTGTGGCGCACTCTACTTCTCTCAAGCCTGCTCAACCAAATTCTTACATGTTTTTACCTTGCTCAACAGGAGGGTGACGGCTACCAACAAGTCGGCAATAAGAAAAACGAATGTATCGGCACCGTGGCACAACAATGTTAAGTAGTAGTGGGATATATGTGGAGCTATAGGATGGCTGAATGTGTTACACAAGAAAAATACCAGTACCACGTTAGTAAAAAGCAAGTCGAGTAATCGTTCAAAGCCGGTACTGTACTGGTCTGAGGCTAAAACCCGTGCTAGAGACGCTAGCATGGACACAAATGAAGGTCACAAAAAAACACTATTGAAGGAACAAACAACCCTCTCTGTTTTTTCTTTCCTTTTTTTTTCTCTGATTTTTTGTTTGCTTTTTTCTTTTTATTTTTCTTTTTTTTAGACCCAAAAAAGATGCAATAAAGTACAGATAGCAGATGCTAGGTCTCTTTTTTGATTGCGACTTGCTCGGGTGGAATTTTATGGCAAGTGAGCATTCGTTGGAAAGTTCACGCAGAGATCTTTCCAAATTGTGCGAAAATGTTACAAACAAGTAACGAATCACAAAGATATGACTGTTTTCTTTCACAACAAATTCTATTACCTGAATTGTTGTTTCCAACAAACTTGGATCTTAGTTTATTTCGAGCTTTTATTGTTGATCTGATCCAAGGACGTGCATAAACAAACGAAATGTAGTGCACCAAAATTAGGGATGGTGATTATGCTGGATTTAAAGATTCAAATGTGCCGCTGGAGTGTGAAAAGAACTCAAAACTCTAAAGGACTAGATACTAAGACCAGCAACTCAACACGACGATGCACCCGAAGACTGAACAAGCCCTAACTATATTGTACTAATAAATAGGCTAAAAAATGCTATGAATTATGAGAATTAATCTGCTATATTTTTTTGGCGTTTCTGGACTGTACGTAAATAACAGATTGGATCTAAAATCTCTCACCGAACAACCTTGAGCTCTGATACCACATGATGCGTGGTTTGGTCCCAATCTTTCGATGGAGATGGTAAACACGATTGGTGGAAGGAAGCGACGTTCATGGCCCGACTATAACTGTCAACGACTTGAGCCTTAGCGATTGATACATCGATTCGAGACGGTGAGCGCGAACTTGTGGAGCGCGATCAACCGGCCACGAGGGCACTCGTCCTGCAAGCAATCGTAGAACAAGTAAGAACAAGATGAACAAGCACTGAATTGCTAGATAAAAATATGATTGATCTGATGAAACAACAAAAGGTGGGGTTTCGATGGCAAGAAGACGGGCGGTCTAGTCGACGCGCGCTGCAAGCGAAGTAGCCGCGGCTAAACTTCAATCTATCAAAACTCAAGTGTTCTTGGTGGCGGCTAAGGCCTTTAACTAGGGTGTAGGACGACCCGAGGGGTGCTGGAGTCGTCCTCGAACCCTAGGACGCGCCCCTAATGGGCTCAACTTGATGCACGGACCAACGGCCTAAGTTGAGGTGACAAAGCACCTTCTGTAACAAAATGTTGATTGGCACTGACTCTAATGTCGTATGAAGGTGGGGCCAGATCCGTTGAAAGTAGACTTGGTAAGCGTCCCAGAAAATACTTGAACGTCTAAAATGGAGCCCATATGAAGTCGTGGCACGCATTATAAGTTGGTGCTGTCCTGCGATCTGAATCTAGCCTGTGCGACTCCATCTCTTGATGATTAAGTTGACATGCACGGGCGTCACTCATAGGACCTGTAACCGGAACATATGTAGGTTTAAGGGAGGATGACGTATTGATGGTGTTGATGTCCTTATCATATCAGGAGCCTCCAGCAAATCCAACAAACTATATGACAAAAACACACCACCATCCTCCCTAGTGTCCAGCACAATGTGATTCAACTGTGGTGTAGCAGCTGCTTTGCATTTATGTCCAAGAACGAGCTTCTCACGACATCTGAAAAATAAACGTACGCCCGTCGATATTCCTTTAACTGACGAGCACGCCATAATTCCCCAGAAGCCAGGGAATCCTTAGTTTCTGGTTTGGCCCCTGTAACAGCGGAGTATCGGCTAACACCTGGACGCTGAGAGCAAGAGAATTGCCTAGACAACAAATTCTCTTGTACTGATGCCAGGACTGCAGCCTTAGACAAAGAATCAGGTAACTGAATTTTGACCCCTGCACATAATTCAGGCTTAAGGCCAAGCACAAACTGAGTTACTAGAAACGTATCACTGAGAGACTTATCGTACAACCGAATGTGATACACAAGCTGCTCAAACTGTCTTCGGTATTCCTCAGCTAAACCCGTCTGCTTCAGAGTTAGCAACTCCAGCATCTTATCACGGTGGGTCATCACTTCAAATTTGGCACAAACAACTGCTCGAAATTGTGACCACTCCACCATTCCCAATGAATCCTTACAGGATTGAAACCAGTGAGAAGCATTCCCTGACATGTGCAGCGGTGCTGCTGTGACCTTAAAACTATCAGGAATCTGATACAGGGTGAAATAAGCTTCGCATTTCTCCAACCAAATGCGCACATCAGCACCCTTGAAGTGTGGAAAATCCATCTTAGGAATCCAGGAACGGCGATCCAGGCAATCACCAGTAGCAGGAACAACAACAGATTCCTGCTGAATGGCCATAGGAGCACCAGTAGGAGCAGGATCGCGGGGAGAGTCTGGTAGCATTACCTGAGGTCCCGGTGCCGATGATATCGTCAGAGGAGAACGAGCACCCTTCAGACCATCACCCGAGCCGGACGAAGGAACGGGCGGAGGCGCCGTCGAACTCCCTTTTAGAGAGTTCATGGATAAATCCACCTTCGATTGAATGAAATCGATGGACCGAGCGAAATCTTTCTGTCTGTGCTCCATTGAGTCCAACTTCGTCTTCAAAATGTCGATGCCAGCCATCTTCTCCGAGAGGTCATGGAGTGCAGCCTCCCTGGTCTCGTTCATTGATTGCTCGAATGAAGAAGCCAGACGTTGCTCTGTCTCAGATAAAGCTGACATGATGTGGTGGATATGCGCGGCTTGCTGAGCGGGAGCCATGGTGACCGATCTTCAAAATCAATTGAACCTGGAACAGCGGCTCGACTCGATTAACCTGACGGTGATCGAGGCAGAAACATGAATTATCAAACGAGAAGAAGAAGCAGAAGAAATCGCTCGCGCGCCCAGGACTAAATCTTATACCAAATGTGATGTCCCGGTTGTGGAGATCGAGCACACCACAGATAGAATTGGAATTTCTGGGAAGAAGAGCACGAGGGAGAGGAAGAACAGAGGAGAAAAAGTTTGGGAGGAGGTAGAATCTTATTCAACTTGATGATCCGGTTACAACCGTTCCCGGTATTTATCATGTACAGCTGGGTCGCGCCCCACGCACCCGAACACAGCCCAAGGCCCACACAACGTGTTCAAATGCTTGTCGCCCCGCCATTCGGGCTGTTGTCCTGTTCTTCTGCCTGACGCGCGCCAACAGGGCTGATAGATGAGAATTCGATCGTCGCGTGCGTGTGCACTAATCGTGATGTGCGCGTTTGCCGGGTTTCTGATCTGAATGAATGAATCATGTTGGAGTAGATGAAAATCCCCTTTGCGCATGTCGACGTTGGTGGATCCTCCATGCGGACAATGGCTTCTGACTATGCACCAGCTGGACGGCCATGTATTTTGAGCAGTTTTTATCGGTTTGTTGGCCAAACTGTTTGCTCAACTCTAGAAAATATTGGTTAGATTTCCTCAAAACTGGAAAATCTAGAAAGACACTACTCCATCCTAAAATTTAGTTGTTGAACTAGCCGACGGCAACAACGTTTCAGAAGAGCCATTTGATCGAGCAGATACTTCCACTTTGGAAATGTTTAGGATTGATACCACGGAACGCTTCAGCCTACCAAGCATCGAATCATTGTTCTTATCAGTTAATCAGTGTCAAATAACAGTCCATTAAATACGAGATAAAATAAAACCAGGGTACCAATAACTACATTTTAACAGTAGCCACATTTTTAGCAGTGTGTTAGAGCATCTCCAAAAGCCCGCTAATAACTCCCCCTAAATCAAATTATGAGAAAAAATGTAAGAAAACCTTTTCCAGCAGCTCCCTTAAATACCTCCCTACTTTCTACGGTCCTCAGAAATCCTACTTTTCAGAGGAACTGTGAGACCAGTTGTTGACTTAGTCTAAATTTAAACTATAATGCCATACATTTAAGGGAGCTGTTGGAAGAGGTGATTAAAATAGGTCTTATAATATTTTTGGCTGAACCCTAAAAGGCACTTTTTAGGAGGATATTTTCAAGGGACTGTTGGAGATGCTCTTAAAACATGGACGCGAAGGTATCCCTCCAGCCTGTCGAGCATTTATCTTTCGTTTTCAGCTTGTGCTATATATATATATATATATGAGAAGGACCAGATCATTCTTGTCAATCCAATCATTTGCAATATATACACATCTAGGCGAGTAACACAAACTACTGCTAGTTCTTCATCTGTTCTTCAGTCACCATGAGTGCTGGCCGTCGCTGCAGGTGTGCGTGGCCAAATGCCCGTGCAAGGTCAACTGCTAATAACATGGCTGCAGCTGAGCTTTCTCTGGTTCAGGGATGGATTGGATCATGCGGTGTGGTGCTGTGCTGCTTGGCTACATTGCTTGCAGGATGTTGTAATGGTGTATCAACACCAAACTGTCGGTGATTGAAATAAGGTTACTGACTGGCCGAAGATGAGTGGCGACCAGAGGGGAGGGGTGTGGATCGCAATTTTAATACAGAAGGTGCTGCGTCACCCTAACTTGACTGTTGACTCGTGTATCAAGTTGAGCCCATTAGGGGCGCGTTCTAGGGTTTGAGGACGATCCCAGCACCCCTGGTCGTCATCCACATAATTTAAAGGTCCCAACCGCCACCAAGAGTACTTGGTTTTATTTTGTTATAGTTTAGCTCTTGTGTAAGCTTTTTAATCTTCAGTTGTGTACCACTTGTTAGACTGCTTTTGAGAACCTCACATTTGAGAGATTTTACTTTGCTGTCTTGTTCTTGCTTGTTCTTTGATTGCTTGCAGGAACTGATCTTCGTGATCAATTGATCTTGCTGTGCCGGCGAGGTCGATAACCATTCGGAGTTGGTTCTGCGATTGCTAAGGCGTACACGACCTGTTCGTTTGTAGTCGAATCGTGAGGGTCGACTCCACCAAATCGATAGTTATCACCTCACCGAAAGATGGGGCACCTCAATTCCTATCAAATGGTATCAGCTTCCAGGTTGCTCGGTGAGATTTATCCTCTCTCATTTGTAATTTCTTTCATATTCCTACTGTCCACATAAAAGCCAAGAGAAAAAAAATACTTGTTTCGTTCCTGCTGTTCTAGACCTTTGAGACTGTGCATCATTCTTTTCAGTAATTTGCGTTGTTGAATTCGTGGTTGCATCATCATGTCGTGTAGCTGGTCTTAGTGTTTCATCCATTAGAATTTCGAGTTCTTGTCACGTCCTTGGCTCATGTGTATAATAGAAGAAAGAATAACAGATTTTGATGCACAAAAAAAACAGCCATATCTTCGTGATCTATTGTTTGTTTGGAATGTTTTTGCACAATCTAGAAAGATCTCCGCATTATCTTTCCAATGAATCCTTACTTGCCATAAAATTCCAACCGAGCGCATCACAATCAAGAAAGAGATCTGATATTTGCTGTGTGCACTTTTTGTCTCGATTTTCATTCCTTCCAAAAAAACAGAAAGAGTGAACAAGAAAAGAAAAGAAAAGAAAAAAAGAAGGCACAGAAAAAGAAGCCAAAAGAATCGAAACAAAGAGAGAAGAAAATTGAGTTGTTGTTGCTGCTGTCTTGAGTGTTTTGCATCATTTGTGTGACTACCTTTTTGTCTAGGCTCGCGTCTCTAGAAGAGTTTAGCCTAGGACCAGCATTGTATTGTTCTTGAGCACTTATTCAACTTTGCATTTGCTGATTTAATTGTGCTAATTCTTGCTACAAATTGAAACTATCCGAGCTCCACAGATTACCACAGCAAACAAGTTTTTTGTACCTAGCAATTGCACCATCCAATCTCTACTGTTTGACACAGCTGGTTGCAGATCACCCTTGCTTGGTAAGAACATGTAAGAACTTGGTTGAGCAAACTTGAGAGAAATAGAGTGTGACACAACTTGTCTTTGCCAATTTCTCTTGCTGTTTGCTAACCATTACAGGAACAACTAAGAAAAAGGGAGCTGTATGGATTACACCCCCAACAAGATGTGCAGATGCTTCGACATAAGGTAAATGATGATATTTTGCAAGTAGTCAGTTTGTCAATACCTTCTTTTGCAGGAAAATTTGGCCCTCATGCATACATTGATTGGGAGCTGAATGTAGAAACAGAATTTGATGAATATGACTTTTTTGAAAAAGAAAAGATTTACATTGCTTCTAGTGTTTTGACTAAATGTGCTTTGCTTGAATGGAAATATCTTTGTAGACACAATGAAGTTCCAGAATCTTGGAAAGACTTCAAATAATATTTTATAGATATTTTTATTCTTGCATATTATGCTGATTATTTGCTTGCCAAATTAGACAACTTGAAGCAGGATAGTATGAATGTTAAAGAATACTTTCATGACTTTAAGATTTGTGTCATGTTTGGTGGCTTAGATGATTGTCAGAAAGATACAATGAATTGGTTTATGACAGGTATCAATTCTGATTCCAAAATTTGCTCATCTCTAAAACTTACAACTCAATTTCTCACTTGTCACACGGAGAATGTGATAAACAGGAGTTGTGTGATACTATATCTCTTACTAAAACAGCACAACTAGACAGAGAGCACTCTTCTATTTTTTGTCCTATGCCTAACATCGTGCAGAGGAGTGAGAATAAGACTGAAGAGGACATTGAGCTAGTTGCTGAAATAATAGATAATGATGCTTGTGTGGCACTTACTATATTCCAGGAGAGTAAGAAAAATAAAACAAACCGTGAGTCCCTCACCACATCTCGATCCTGTCATGCTGCTTGTGCTGACATGCAATTACCCACTGTTCATCCTAGTGTTTTGCAAAGCTTAGTTGAGCCCCCTATGACTTATGCTTTATTTCAAAATGCACACAAGTGATGAGGACATCACTCTTTTAGATACACACAAGTGTCCTCAAATTTGTATTGATGAAACTCACGCACGACAGTTCAGATTAGAGGTGAGCTCGTTCCTAAACACATGTCTTCCTTTCTTTGAGAATAGATTTCTACCTGATAACTATATCATGATTAGGACCATTAGAGAGAGTCAAGGAAAAAATGAAGAAGGACTTGGAGATGCTCAAGATTAGAACCGCACATTCGACCTCGAAGGAGATCCAAACAACTTGGGTTCGAGTCTGACTCGGACACTAGGTGCAGCCTGCACTAAAACGGATGCCCCTGTCTCATACGTGCTCTAGTTTTGAATGTTCTAGATATGGTTGGAAGGACAACACGATAATTTTTTCAATGGCACCAGTCTCATCTTCAAATTCGACTAGAACCAGCGGAAATCGTTAAAACAAGACGACATCCAAAAACTGCCTCGGGTGCTGCGACACTGTCTTTTGGCCTTTGGGCCGTGTATCTTTTCTAGACCCATTAGTATTAGGGTTTGCCCCTATGGTCGTCCCAACCTCTATATCAACAGTAGCCGCTGTCATTAGAGAGATGTTTTGATTAGTTTTCCTCTATTATGAAACTGTTTCGCCGTTTGACGGTTTGTTGGTTTTTCAACCTCGTGATTTAATTCAGATTTCGCAATTGAATTGTGTTCTTCCTTGTTCTTGCTTGTGTTCTTCGATTTGCAGGCTGGGATTAGCCTTCTTGACGAGGTCAATCGTGTGTGCACGGTTGATAAATAGAGGAGAAGTGGTGCTGTGATTGCGAGGTTCAAATCGTGTTGATTTGAGGGCGGATTGATTGTGTGTCGCATCTCCACCAAATCAAGAGTTATCATGACCTGACGAAAGATTGGGAACCACGTACACATCAAGTGATAATCAGGGCTTCTGGTATACCCTCAGGTTCACATCTATCTTTGTTTATTTTACATTCATCCTAATGTCCACTAAAAAGCCGCAACAAAAAAAAAATTAGTAGGTCGTTAGGAGTTTCCCTTTTCAAGCCGTGTTTAGCCCTTGCATAATTTTATTTCAGAGTCCGTAGTGTTGAGTTTGTGTTCTTAGTTTGTGTTTTGGTTGCTGGATTTCGTGATCTTTTGTATTCAGGTGTTTTTCTTTATCGTTCATCCACATCGTGTTCAGATCTGTTATCGTGTCACATCTGTTAATTGTTTCTTTTACATTAAAATTTTATCCCACCCACCCACCCGTATTTCGATCACAACCAGATTCACGCTTCATAAATCCACAATTCCATATTTATCTGCTGCTCAATCATCCACAAAAATGTTCATAAAATTCGCATCCAATTTGAAATCCGAATCTGTTTTCAGCCATTCAAACAAATCTGATTCGGAGATCCATCATTAAAATAGTCATAACTTTTGTTTCTGTCCTCCAAATTAGACATATAAGTACCTTTCGGATATCTACAAAAAATTTCCCATCCTCTGACGATCCTAGATTCAGCAGATTCAGATAAAAAGTTTCTGTTTTCGCGCTCCGAAGTTTCAGCACAGATTTTACAGAAATTCAAGATTTTCTCCAGGCCATATGTTTCATCCTATTGATATGAAATTTTGTTATGTACCATCCGTTTTGCTTCTGGTTCAGAGAAAAATATCAGAAAAATAAAATAATAATAAATTTTTTTGAAGATCTAGAAGCCGGATATTAACCTTATCATTTGTGTTGTTGCTGCCCTTTGATATCTTCATTTATATTCTTATAACATCTGGATTTTTTACCAGATTGGGCCAGCAACTAGAACATAATACTTAGAACACCTGTTCATTATTTACTATCTGTTATAGAATTGTGTTTCACTAATCATTATTTTAGCCCTCTAAGCTCCACGTATCTACCTCAGATCGGCACTATATTTGACCCTGTAATTGTGGAATTACGACTCTCTGGTTTCTCCTGCCACTGGTTGCACCATCCTTTGCATTGCTTTGGTAAGAATCTTGCAAGAGCTCGGTAAGGCGTTTCCTTTTGCGAATTTTTCACTACTCATCTCACTTAGTTGCAGGAATAATATTTTTTGCTGTTCATATGCTATTTTTCTAACCATGATAGGAAGAAAAAGAGGCGAATACAATGTGAGTCTTGCTTTGCAAAGAGTCCTTGATAATTTCGAGGCGAACTGTAAAAACGCAGGGAGTTTTAGAACAATATGTCGGCAAGCCTTAAGAGATGTAATCCACCACAAAGAGATGTCGCACATGATCAAAAGATGCATAAGGTTCAGACCATTGCTACATCATCTCCTTCCACGAGTAAATATATTTTTTCATCTCTTCCTTTATATGATGGTTTAGATTCTATTAAATATATTGCTTGGAAAAGATCGATGGATAATCTATTTAGACAATGCCGTGTGAATAAAAGGAGAAAGCTTTTGAATGTTGGTCGTGCATTAGTTGATCATGATTTAACTTTGTGGCAACATTTATATATAAAAAAAATATCCTCAAACATGGAGTGATGCTAAAATTTTAATGAGAATTTTTTTTGTTGATACATCTTGAAATCTATGTCTAGTTGTGATGAACACTCTTTAGAGGAGGAGCTTTCTACTGTACCTCCTATTGCATCTAACATTTTCCAGAAAATTGTGATCAAACAAGAAGATGAAAGTGATATATACATGGAGAAAGAAGAGATACACAATGTTCCTTGCATAGCTCAAGATGAGACTGATGATAATACGCCAAAAGATATTGCTGAAAATAAGTAGAAACTTATTGAACATGGATCTACAAAAGGTGACAATATTTTTGTTACGCTGAAATTTCTTGTCTATCGT
>BCLG01000511.1:41479-109770 GCA_001602295.1 Zoysia matrella
GTCAATGTTTGATTTTATCCACTAGTTCTTGTGATAAGGAAAGGTTGTGTGTAGATATTTTTATTCTTCCTATGCAATAAGAAGTGAATGAATTTGATACTCCTCAATTTTATCTATTCACTAGTGCTGAAATTAAACATTTCACACCCATTACATGTGAAAATGATGAGCTAAAATTATTGTCTTCTACAAACACTGTAGGTTATATTGAATATGCTTCTTTTTGCCACCTTGCTACAGTAGAGAGGATGATATTTTCGAAACCTGAATTGCCTTTGTTAACTAGAACCAACTTTTATGTTATAGGCAATTATGATTCTAGAGGTATCTTTATGGTGCATAGAGTTTATATTTGCTCAAATTTGAAATCCTTTTGCATGCTGAAAATAAATAACAAACTAGATGATGGAAATACAAAATGTCATGCCATGTCATATTTATCTAGTTTTCTAAGACAACACACTTTATGGCTTCTCCTAAGAATGATCTTGCTGATTTTTATGATAAAAATACTCCATGTGATGCTTTAGTGTGCAAAGATGCCATGTTTGTATGTCGTTATCTTTCTAGCTATTTGTGCGCTCCTGTTACTAACCATTTGCAGAAGTATCATGATACCCAAGGGAGCAAGCCGAGGACGGATTTCTATCAAGAAGGGGAGAATGATGAGATTATAACGATCTTTGAGCCACCAAGTGATTGCATTCAAATACCCCTGTGGCCTCCACCTTTTCATGCAGGTTACAGGGCATGGTGGTGTCTAGGTCTCGACAATGAACTTGGGTCGAGGACGACTCCAAAACAAAAAGGAAAGGATGATGAGAACATCACTCCTTTAGATAAACATGACTCCTCAAATTAGTATTGATGAAACTCACACACAACAGTTGAGATTAGAGGTGAGCTCGTTTCTAAACACATGTCGATTGCTACCTAAAGATCAGAACCACACATTCCACTCTGGAGGAGGTCCAAACAACTCGGGTTCGAGTCTGACTCGGACTCCAGGAGCAGCCTACACTAAAACGGATGCTCCGTTCTCATACGAGCTCTGTTTTTGATGTTCTAGATATAGTTGGAAAGCTAACAAGATAACCTTTCAAACGGCACTAGTTGAATCTCAAATTCGACCAGAATCAACAAAAATTATTAAAACAAAATGACATCCAGAAACTGCCTCGGGTGCAACGACACTATCTTTTGGCCTTTAGGACGTGTATTTTTTCTAGACCCATTAGTATTATGATTTGCCCCTAAAGTCGTTCCAACCTCTATACAAACAATAGCCGCCATCATTAGAGCGAGGTTTTGATTAGTTTTCCTCTGTTATGAAACAGTTTCGCCGTTTGACGGTTCGTTGGTTTTCCAACTTTATGATTTAATTCAGATTTCGCAATTGAGTTGCGTTCTTCCTTGTTCTTGCTTGTGTTCCTTGATTCGCAGGCTGGAGTAGCCTTCTTGGCGAGGTCAATCATGTGCGCATGGTTGATAACCAGAGAAGTGGTGCCGTGATTGCGGGGCTCAAATTGTGTTGATTTGAGGCTGGATCGATTATGTGTCGCATCTTTACCAAATCGAGAGTTACCATGATCTGACAGAAGATCAGGAACCACGTACACATCAACAAGTTTCGTTCATCCCAAAAACACAACGACTGCGTGGTGATCAAAATGTTGTTGTTGAGCACACACTTGTTGAGGATAGGCCTTTTCATTGCATTGATATGGGCGAGAAAAAGTTTGAGCTCAGATCTTCTTTAACAACTTTAGGTTATATTGAATTTGATATTTCTTGTAACTTGGGTTATTTGGAGAAAAATTATTTTAGAATTATAGTTTGTAATGTTTGGGCTACTGTGTTTTTCATGCAATTGGCAAATATGAAGATATTAGAGATTTCTTAGTGTCTCAATTCTTTATATTCTCTGATCTGAAACACAGTTTTAAAATGCATAATCAAAATCAAACAATGGCGTGCACTAACACTAACAATGGATTGCAAAGATGCTTTAGTTCTGTGTTCTATCAATAGGAGCAGCTCATGAATCGGGGGAACTTTTTGTTGAGGCCTGATTACGTGCTCATCACTCATCCCAATATGACCACAAGAAAATGTGGCGACCACAGGATCAAGATGAGGATGGCTTACTATGAAGAAGGGGAGAATGGTGAGATCTTATATGTCCTTGCTGCGTCGCTTGAGTGCTTCAAAATACCCTCGTGGCCGCACCTTTCATGTTTTCTGGAGGGCATGGTGGAGTGGCAGTTCTGCAATCTGAACTTAAGTCGAGGATGACTCCAAATGAAGTAGGAGATGATGATGAGATCACATACATACCCCCGTAGCCTCTACCTTTTGAGGTATCTAGAGGGCATGGTGCCACTTGAGTCGAGGACGACTCCAAATCAAGTGGGAGAGGATGATGAGATCACATACATACCCCCGTGGCCTCCACCTTTCATGATTTTAGGAGGGCATGTTGGAGTGGCGATTTTTGCAATCTAAAATTGAGTCGAGGACGACTGTAATTCATGTGGGGGAGGATGATGTGAACATCATACCTTCTGATGAGGGCTTTAATGTAAATATTCACACAAGGTGAATTTGGATTACAGAAAAGTACAAACTTGCAACGGAAGCCACGATTTCATATGGAGTCCAATTTGGGTGTTTCAGTATATTCTGAAAAGCTCATGAAATCTACTTTTGAATGGATCTAGCCCCATCTTTATACCATACTGGGGTCAGTGCCAATTGTCATTTTAATACAAAAGATGTTGTGTCACCCCAACTTGGGCTGTTGGCCCGTGTATCAAGTTAAGCCCATAAGGGGCGCGTCCTTGGGTTTGAGGATGACCCTAGCACCCCTGGTCGTCCTCCATCCTATTTAAAGGTCCCTGTCGCCACCAAGAATGCTTGAGTTTTCTTTTGTTATAGTTTTGCTCTTGTGTAAACTTTCTGATCTTCAGTTGTGTCCAACGACCACCTGTTAGACAGCTATTGAGAACCCCACATTTGAGAGATTTTAGTTTGCTATCTTCTTCTTGTTTGTTCTTCGATTGCTTGCAGGAATTGATCTTCGTGATCAGGTTGATCTTGTTGTGCCGGCAAGGTCAATAACCATTCAGAGTTGGTTCTTCGATTGCTAAAGCGCACACGAGCTGATCGTTTGTAATTGGATCGTGAGGGTGAACTCCACCAAATCGATAGTTATCATGTCACCGAAAGATCGGGCATCTCAAGTCTTATCACTACCATGCCATCCTCGAACGACTATGCTACGCCAAGTTCATAGCCATCCCTAACTACGTTACCTGAAACTAAAGATGTCGGGCCCCAACAGCATCATAACTGTGGCATCGCATTTCCAACACGCGCTCACCTGCGAGCCGGAAAGCTTCGAGCTGACCATAGCCCTCGCTGGGTCGGCCAAATTGGTAGAACTCCACAAGGCCAAAGGGTCGGACAACATCCTCGACTCCAAGTCTCTGACCTCGGCATCCTTCAACCAACCAACAACTCCAAGGAGATCATCATCGATCCATTCGACCTGACCAAGAAGGTCAAGGTCGGGACAGTGCTCTCGGGACAGTGCTCTCCGATAAATAGGAAGGCACGCTCATCGACTTCCTCATCGGCAATGCGGACGGCTTCACCTAGAAGCCAATCGACATGCTAGGCATCTCGAAGGAAGTCACCAAGCACTCCCTTAACATCATCCCCAGATCTGGACCGGTCTAACAAAGGCTCCGATGCATCGATGATGAAAAGCAGCGGGCCATTGGAGAAGAAAACACGAAGCTGCTCAACGCCAACTTTATCAAGGAGGTGTATCATCATGAGTGGCTCACAAATCCTCTAATGGTTTAGAAAAAGAATGAGAAATGGAGGATGTGTGTTGACTATAATGGTCTCAACAAAGTGTGCCCGAAGGATCCGTTTCCTCTGCCCCGCATCGACCAGGTTGTCTACACCACAGCCTGCTGCCAGACCATTAGTTTTCTTGATGCGTACTCCATTCGGCTCCTTTTGCTATGTCACTATGCCATTTGGACTCAAGAACGCTGGCGCGACCTACCAGCGCTGCATGCAGAAATGCTTCTACGATTTGCTAGGTTGAAACCTGAAGGTCTACATCGTTGACATCGTCATCAAGTCCAAGAATGCATCCAATCTTATTGAAGATGATATCAGGCTTAATCATGAGAAATCCATTTTTGGTGTCCCCTTTGGCAAGCTTCTCGGGTTCGTGATATAGGAGCATAGTATCGAAGCCAACCCCGAGAAGATAGCCGCAATCTGAAACCTTGGTCCCATAAAAAATGTAAAGGGATTACAGAAGCTCACCGGGTGTCTGGTGGCCCTTGGGCGCTTCATCTCCAGGCTCGAAGAGAAGGTCATGTAATTCTACCAACGCCTACGGATGTCTGACCACTTCGCTTGAACCATCCAGGCCTAGGACACATTTGAGCGACTCAATGCTCTATTGTCGACACCGCTGCTCCTGACTTCTCTGAACCCCGGCGAACCTCTACATTTGTACATCTCCGCGACTATGAAGGTCATCAGAATGGTGCTCACGTCGAGCAATCAAATGAAGGTCAGGCATAGATGTACTTCATCAGTGAATTGCTCGCCATCGCCAAGACCCGGTATAGCTAGGTGGAGAAACTGCACTACACTATACTCACCATTAGATGCAAGCTATACCACAACTTCGACAGCGACCCTATTCGAGTGGTGACGACTTTCCCTCTCGAGAGATCATCAACGGCAAGGGCACGACCGAGTGGATTGCCATATGGGCAATGGAGCTCATGGGGAGTGAAGATCGAGCAACGTAATGGAGAGCGAGTGACGAGTTTTTGGAGGATGAGCTCGTTGTTGGCGGTCCTTAAGCACCACTTATTCCGCCAATGAACCTCAGAAAATACAGAAAGACTTGGCATCTCTTGCATGCATATTATTTCAAATAATGTAGTTCCACTTGTATATGGAGAAAGTCTATGAAGGTGAAACTCAACTTTAGAAAGTGAAGAAATGACCCAAAATGGCGAAAGTCAATAAAGCGACGAATCAGGCGAAGCCATGTGGCAAGGAGTCAACCAAGGAGGTAAAAAGAATATTCCAACGGATCTCGAAAGAATCCCGAACAAGACCCATAGGTGGGACCCTAGTCTACATGGGCCAGGGAGGGCCCACCCCAAGGTCTGTCGAACCCACAAGTCTGTGGTCGGTCGACCTGGGCATGCCGCCTTTCCCAGTCAACCTCGAATTGGTGCCTCTCCTGCATTTTTTTGTAAATATTCCTAGTGGCCTAGAGCAAGCACCAAGTCTCTGAACCAACATAGAGAAGCTATAAATAGGACCTCTCACTCCCCACTTCAACACACACCATTATTTTAGATTTTCCAGTCATACTCCATTAAGTCGTTATTGTTAGAGTGCCATTTGGATGGAGAATTTTCTTCTAGCTCCCAAGCCAACTTGGAGAAGCTAGTGAGTATTTTTCTCATATATCTTTGTGGGCAAGTTATTCTTGTTTAATGTATTTGTCCATAAACCTAGTGTTAGCTTCATCGGACAGTCCGGTGATTGCATAAAGCAGTCAACTTTCTGACATCACGTTCCAATGGTTGTTTCTGGGCTCGGAGCCTATTTAAACCGTGGAGGGGGGACATTTTTCACTCTGCCTGCGGTTTGAGAAGCTAGAGAAAACTTGTGAGAGGCCAAGTGATGAGGACATCCCATCATTGGATACATACAATGCTCCTCCTCCTACTATAGATGATCCAATCACAAGAGTTCAGTGCACGATAATTAAATTTAGAGGTGAGCTCGTTCCTAAACACGTCTTCTTTTCTTTGAGAATAGATTGCTACCTAATAAGTTTATCATGATTAGAAACCTTGGAGAGGGTCAAGCGAAGCATGAAGAAAGACTTGAAGATGCTCAAGACCAGCAAGGCACGTTGAACCCCGGAGGAGATTCAATCCAACTCGGAGTTGAGTTGCCCCCGAGTTCTAGGAGCAGTCCAAACTAAACGGACACCCACGTCGCATAGGGGCTCCGTTTTGAACGTTCTAAACAAGGTTGAAAAGCTAAGAAGATAACCTTTCCAATGGGACTGGTCCCCAAATATGACAGAAATCAGCAGGAATCATTAAAACATGATGACGACCAGAAACTGCTCGGGTGCTGCGACACTATCTTTTGGCCTTTGGGCCGTGTATCTTTTTAAGGCCCATTAGTGTTAGTGTTTGCCCCTAAGGTCATCCTAAACTCTATATAAACAGTAGCCGCCATCATTAGGGTTAGGTTTTGATTATTTTTCATCTGTTATCAAACAGTTTCATCGTTTGACGGTTTGTTGGTTTTCCAACTTTCAGATTTAATTCAGATTTCGCAATTTAGTTGCGTTCTTCTATGTTCTTACTTGTGTTCTTTGATTTGCAGGCTGGGATTAGCTTTCTTGGTGAGGTCAATCGTGTGTGCACGGTTGATAACCAGTTGAGAAGTGGTGCTGCGATTGCGGGGTTTCAATCGTGTTGATTTGAGGCCGGATCGATTGTGTGTCGCATCTCCACCAAATCGAGAGTTATGACGACCTGATTGAAGATCGGGATCACGTACACATCAAGTGGTAGTCAGAGTTTCAGGTATACCATCAGGTTCACATCTATCCTTGTTTATTTTGCATTCATCCTATCATCCACAGAAAAGCCACAACACAAAAAAAATAGTACATCGTTAGGTGTTTCCCTGCCCAAGCCATGTTTAGCCTTTGCATAATTTTATTTCAGAGTCCGTAGTGTTGAATTTGTGTCCGTAGTTTGTGTTTTGGTTGCTGGATTCAAAATCTTTTTGCATCCAGTTGTTTGCCTTCATCGTTCATCGTTTGCATCATTCAGATCTATTGCCGTGTTGCATCTGTTATTTGTCTCCTTTGCATCAAAATTTTATCCCACCTGCCCACCACATATTTCGACTACAAACAGATCCACCCTTCATAGATCCACCTCTCCATAATCTTTCGCTGTTCAATCATCCACAAAATCGCCACCCGATTGTGTTTCGCACCTTCCAAAAACGTGTCACGGGCACTCTTCGGTAAAACGAGCATAACTTTCTCATACGAACTCGAAATCAGACAAATTTTCTTTTAATTCTCAGAACGAAAAGACGCATTTGGTTCTGCCCACTTCATTGGTTGTTTGAAAGAGTTTTCAAGGCCAAATTCCCCCTGTAAGTGGACCTTTGTGAATTTACAAGATTTTAAGTGCAATTTCAAACATATTCATGATTTTCCACAGAACACATCCTTCATTGGATCGGTCTGAAACTTCTTGGTGTTCCTATTTTTGTGCCACTGAAAAATAAAAAATAGTGAAAATTCAAAATATAAATAAAAAAGTGACATCATCAAGGTGACATCACTGTCTTGTGCTATACCGTGCTGATCACTGATCTTTGAAGCCGTGTTTGTTGCTGATCTTTGTGCCTTCTTATCATTGTTCGCATCTGGATTTTTCATAATATTAGACCAGCAACTATAATTACATACTTAAAACACTTATTCAGCATTACTATTTGTTATAGAATTGTGTTACACCAACCATTATTTCAGTCCTCCAAACTCCACATATCCACCTCGGATCAGCACTGCGTTTGACCCTGCAATTGTGGAATTACAACTCTCTGGTCTCTCCTGCCACCGGTTGTACTATCCTTTGCCTTGCATTGGTAAGAACTGTATAAGAACTTGGTAAGTCATTTCTTTTTGCAGATCTGCCACCCCAGAACCCATATCACCGTATTGTAGGGATAATATCCTGCTTTGTTTCTCTGTTGCCTTCTAACTATGGTAGGAAAGGGTAGGTCTGCAAGTGATAAGAGTGAACCTTCTGATGCTGCCAACTCCCCAAACAACTTCGCTTATATTGTCAGTCAAAATCAACTTGCTGACACTCTTGCCAAGTTTGATTAGAGGATGACCGAGTAATTCAATACCATAGATATATACTTCCAGACAATGAACCAGGAATTACAATGTCTCTCAACTCGTATGACAAGCTTTGAGACACGCTGACCACAACAGAGAGAGGAAGAGGAAGATGAAGTTAATGACAAAAACTATTCCGAGAATGACGTTGATAATGATAGAAAACAAAAAAAAGGAATGCACGATCGTCAACGCCATAACCGCCAAGGTATGAGATTTAATGAACATCGTGCTCCTTACGAACCTTTCCCTAAGATTAAGTTTAACATCCCGCCCTTTTCTAGTAATTATGATGCTGACGCTTATCTTGATTGGGAAATGGTTGTAGAGCAAAAATTTACATCTCACTTAGTTCCTGAACAACATAGAGTTAGACAAGCTACTAGTGAGTTTTGAGATTTTGCTTTACTGTGGTGGATTGATCTTTGCAAAGCGTATTTGCAACCTGATAGTTGGGATAGATTTAAAGATGCTATGCGTAACTGTTTCACTCCTCCTTCCTATCAAAGAGATTTGCATAAAAAATTGCAACACTTAGAACAACATGATAAATCTGTTCAAGAATATTTTGCTAGTTACAAAAAGGTATGATGCGTTTGGGATAGAAGAGGACTTTGGGAATACTATCTATCATTTTTATGCTGGGTTGCGTTGTGAAATTCAAGACAAAATTGATTATAAAGACTATGATTCTGTCGAGCAGTTGTTCCACCTTGTTGTGCTTGCAGAAAAAGAATTGCAGGGATGACAACTCCAGAACAGCAGCCATACATACACTCCACGGTTGACCTTTCCTTCTTCTTCGACCACACGTACGCCACCACTGTCGAGCAGGAGGCCTTCCACCACCTCCAACACTGCAACAGATCGAAACCAACCCCTTCGGTGCAATCTTCGGACTCGAGTAGGCCTTCTTTGCAGGTACCCAATAAGAATACATCGTTCAGTACCTTCACAGGACGCTCCTTCAACATCAAGTGCCATAGATGCCATGGCATGGGTCATATGCAGCAAAATTGCTCAAGTCAGCGGACATACGTTGCTACTGAAGATGGAGGATGCATAAGCACTTCGGATGTCGAGGACGAAGAATCCGATGATAAGATTCCTGACGATGATGATGGCCAAGTATTTGGTGGTGATGATACTTCGGACTACAGGATTGTATTTGACCAGCAAGGTACATTGAACCTCGGAGGAGATTCAATCAAATTCGGAGTCGAGTTGCCCCCGGGTTCCAGTAGCAGTCCATACTAAAACGGATGTCTAGGTCGCATAAGGGCTCCGTTTGGACGTTCCAGATATGGTTAAAAAGCTAAGAAGATAACCTTTCCAACGGAATCAGCGGGAATCATTAAAAAAAGATAACATCTAGAAACTGCCCGGGTGCTGCGACACTATCTTTTGGCCTTTGAGCCGTGTCTCTTTTTAAGGTCCATTAGGTTAGGTTTTGCCTCTATGGTTATCCTAAACTCTAGATAAACAGTAGCCACCATCACTAGGTTAGGTTTTGATTAGTTTTCATCTGTTATCAGACAGTTTTATCGTTTGACGGTTTGTTGGTTTTCCAACTTCGAGATTTAATTCAGATTTCGCAATTGAGTTGCGTTCTACCTTGTTCTTGCTTGTGTTCTTTGATTCGCAGGCTAGGATTAGCCTTCTTGGTGATGCTGGGATTCACAGGTTTGAATTGTGTTAATTTGAGGCCGGATCGA
This sequence comes from Zoysia matrella, assembly GCA_001602295.1. NCBI lineage: Eukaryota > Viridiplantae > Streptophyta > Magnoliopsida > Poales > Poaceae > Zoysia > Zoysia matrella. The sequence goes on from BCLG01000511.1 coordinate 51,197, forward strand.
TTGTGTGTCACATCTCCACCAAATCGAGAGTTACCACGATCTGACAGAAGATCGGGGCCACACACACATTACGAAGGGACACCACCAAGAGAGCACATTGCAAGATTGGAGATCTTTGGTTCTAGTAGGAGAGTGATAGGGAGCATTCATACACTTCTAGAGCTTGTAGGGCTTGAGTGGAGTGATCTTTGACTATTACTGTTGGTGTGGGCAGTCGAGACCGGCTAGGAGACGGTGATCGAGCTTCCGAGGAGAATATGGAAGACATCGCCAAGTTTGTACGCAGCTAGGACACGAAGAGGGAGCGCCTGAGCCTTGGAGGCTTGCTCTAGCACTTGGGTATTGTGTGTGACAGTCGAGCTGCCGGTGAATTCACTCCGAAAGTGAAGCGTACCCTTGTGAGCATCGTTTCGAGAACGATGGGAGTGGTTCAACAAGGATTAGGGAAAGGCGCCTACCTTCTGAGACCTCAAAAAAATCACTGAGCACTCTCTATCTCACTCTCTTTACTTACCACATTGACTTATCGTTTGAGTAGTGTGATAGGTTGTTCTTTGATTCCTCTTTGTGGCTATTATGCTAGTGCTTGCTTGTTGTTGTTATCTTTCCACTAGCATTGTTAGGGGTCTTGGCCTACAAGACATGCATAGGTTTGCTTCCGTTGCGATTAAGTCTTATAGTTTAGGTTTGTAGCGAAATTAGTGCTATAAATTCACCGATTCAACTCCCCCTTCTCGGTGTCCTTGATCCTTACACCTAGGTATGATTATGCTAAGTAGAACTTACTTATTATATTAGTCAACGCATGTTTAGGCGTCTATGCCACGACATTGGTTCAATTTGCTGCATAATATGCCTTAGTTCTAGCTTTGCTATCCGAAAGGATTAAGGTATAGTTAGGTAATGTGGACATAGTATCCGGGTTATTCACCTTCATTGAATGCGGGTGTACCCTCACGGTCTGTAGAGGTAGGCGACTGGTGTTGATAGCTATATCTATCAATTGTAATCCTTCACGTTCGGGTATGACGTAGGGCCTCAAAAAGATGATGCCCTTTGGCTTATTAAACCAAGTCAGAGGCATCACCTCAGTAGTGCCTAGGTGCATATGGAGTTAAGTCCTAAAATATGTTTAGACTAGATAATGAAGGCATCACCTCCATTGAATGCGCCGGTTCGTGCGCCAAAAAGTATGTTTTGTTTTTTCGCACCGAACATGTCCAAACCTCTCTGGTGGACCCCAAACACAAGTTTGCTTATGTATCTTATGTTTTGGTCACAGTCAAGAAGGGCACAAAAAGGGCCCCAAAGTTGCAGTTCGTGCGTCTTGTTTTTTCGCACCGAACATATCCAAACCATACCGGTGAACTCCAAACTCAAGTTTGCGCATGTACCTTAAGTTTTGGCCACCATCAAAATGCGGAGAGAAAACAGCCCTGTAGGTGCATTAAATGCACTGGTTCGTGCGCAAAAATGCATCTTGTTTTCGCACCGAACATGTCCAAACCACCCCGGCGGACTCCAAACTCAAATTTGCATCTTATGTTTTGGTCACCGTAAAAAACAGAGGGAAAACAGGCCTTGTAGGTGCATTAAATGCACTGGTTCTTGTGCCAAAAGTGCATCTTGTTTTTGGCATTAAACTGTCCAAACCAACCCGGTGGACTCGAAACTCGAGTTTGCACATGTATCTTACATTTTGGTCACCATAAAAAAACGGAGAGAAAACGGGCCTTATAGGTGCATTAAATGCACTGGTTCGTGCCCTAAAAGTGTATTTTGATTTTTTGCACCGAACATGTCCAAACCACCGCAGTGGACCCCAAACTCATGTTTGATTTTGTATCTTATGTTTTGGTCACCGTAAAAAACGGCACGAAAACGGGCTCCATAGGTGCATTAAATGCATTAATTCGTGCACCGATAGTGCGTCTTGTTTTTTTGCACCGAACATGTCCAAACTAGACTCCAAACTCAAGTTTGCGCATGTATCTTATGTTTTGGTCACAGTCAAAAAATGGCGCGAAAATGGGCCCCGTACGTGCATTAAATACACTCGTTCGTGCACTAAAAGTGCGTCGTGTTTTTTCGCACCGAACATGTCCAAACCACCCCGGTGGATTCCAAACCCAAGTTTGCACATGTATCTTATGTTTTGGTCATCATAAAAAAATGGAGAGAAAGCAGGCCTTGTAGGTGCATTAAATGCACTGGTTCGCGCGTCGAAAGTGCATCTTGATTTTTCGCACCGAACATGTCCAAACCACCCCGGTGGACCCCAAACTCAAGTTTGCTTATGTATTTTATATTTTGATCACCATAAAAAGGCACGAAAACGGCCTCGTAGGTGCATTAAATGCACTAATTCGTGCGCCAAAAGTGCGTCTTGTTTTTTCGCACCGAACATGTCCAAACTGGACTTGAAACTCTAGTTTCCACATTTATCTTTTGTTTTGGCCACAGACAAAAAATGGCATGAAAATGGGCCCCTTAGGTGTATTAAATGCACTGGTTCATGCGCCAGAAGTGCATCTTGTTTTTTTTACCGAACATGTCCAAATCACCCCAGTGGACTCCAAACTCATGTTTGCGCATGTATCTTATATTTTGGTCACCGTAAAAAAAGGCGTGAAAACGGGTCCCGTAGGTGCATTACATGCACTGCTTCGTTCACTGAAAGTGCGTCTTATTTTTTCGCACCGAACATGTCCGAACCACCCCGGTGTAGACTCCAAACTTAAGTTTGTACATGTATCTTATGTTTTGGTCACCATCAAAAAACGAATAGGAAACGAGCCCTATAGGTGCATTAAATGCACTGGTTCGGGCGCCGAAAGTGCATCTTGATTTTTTGCACTAAACATGTCCAAACCACCCCGGTGGACCCAAAACTCAAGTTTGTTTATATATCTTATGTTTTGGTCACCGTCAAAAATGGCACGAAAATAGGTCTCGTAGGTGCATTAAATGCACTAATTCGTGCGTCGAAAGTGTATCTTGTTTTTTCGCACCGAACATGTCCAAACTGGACTCCAAACTCAACTTTATGCTTGTATCTTATGTTTTGTCACAGTCAAAAAATGGCGCGAAAATGGACCCCGTTGGTGTATTAAATGCACTTGTTTGTGCGTCAAAAGTGCGCTGTTTGTTTGCACTGAACCTGTCCAAACCGCCCGGTGGACTCCAAACTCAAGTTTGCACATGTATCTTATGTTTTGGTCAAGATAAAAAAAGGATAGAAAATGGGCCCTGTAGGTGTATTAATGCAAAGGTTCATGCGCCGAAAGTGGATCTTGATTTTTTGCACCGAACATGTCCAAACCACCCCGGTGGACCCCACAAACTAAAGTTTACTTATGTATCTTATGCTTTGGTCACCGTAAAAAAGGCACCAAAACGGGCCCCGTAGGTGTATTAAATGCACTAATTCATGCGCCGAAAGTGTGTCGTGTTTTTTCGCATCAAACATGTTCAAACCACCCCGGTGGACTCCAAACTCAAGTTTATACATGTATCTTATATTTTGGTCACCATCAAAAAAGGAGAGAAAACGGGCTCCGTAGGTGCATTAATTGCACTGGTTCATGCGTCGAAAGTGCATCTTGATTTTTCGCAACGAACATGTCCAAACCACCCTAGTGGACCTCACAATCTCAAGTTTGCTTATGTATCTTATGTTTTGGTCACCGTAAAATAGGGCACGGAAACGGGCCCCGTAGGTGCATTAACTGCACTAATTCGTGCACCGAAAGTGCGTCTTATTTTTTCGCACCGAATATGTCCAAACTAGACTCCAAAGTCAAGTTTGCGCATGTACCTTAGGTATTGGTCATAGTCAAAAAATGGCGCGAAAATGGCCCCGTAGGTGCATTAAATGCACTCGTTAGTGCTCCAAAAGTGCGTCGTGTTTTTTCGCACCGAACATGTCCAAGCCACCCCGTGGACTTCAAACTCAAGTTTGCACATGTATCTTATATTTTGGTCACCATAAAAAAACGGAGAGAAAATAGGCTCGTAGATGCATTAAATGCACTGGTTCGTGCGCCGAAAGTGCATCTTGATTTTCGCACCGAACATGTCCAAACCACCCTGATGGACCCCAAAATCAAGTTTGCTTATGTATCTTATTTTTTGGTCACCGTAAAAAAGGGACGAAAACGGGCCCCGTAGGTGCATTAAATGCAATAATTTGTGCTCCAAAAGTGTGTCTTGTTTTTTCGCACCGAACATGTCCAAACTGGACTGCAAACTAAAGTTTGCGCATGTATCTTATTTTTTTGTCACAGTCAAAAAATGGCACGAAAATGGCCCTGTATGTGCATTAAATGCATTCGTTAGTGCGCCGAAAGTGCGTCGTGTTTTTTGGCACCGAACATGTCTAAACCACTCGGATGGACTCCATATTGAAGTTTGCACATGTATTGTATATTTTGGTCACCATCAAAAAACGGAGAGAAAACTTGCCTATAGGTGCATTAAATGCACTGGTTCATGCGCCGAAAGTGCATCTTGATTTTTCGCTCCGAACATGTCCAAACCACCCCGGTGGACCAAAAGTCAAGTTTGCTTATGTATCTTATGTTTTGGTCACCATAAAAAACTGGACGAAAACGGGCCCCGTAGATGTATTAAATGCACTAATTCGTGCGCCGAAAGTGCGTCTTGTTTTTTCGCACCAAACATGTCCAAACTAGACTCCAAACTCAAGTTTGCGCTTGTATCTTATGTTTTGGTCACAGTCAAAAAATGACGTGAAAATAGGCCCCGTGGGTGCATTAAATGCACTAATTAGTGCGTCGAAAGTGCGTCGTTTTTTTTTGCACCAAACATGTCGAACTGGACTCCAAACTCAAGTTTGCGCATGTATCTTATGTTTTGGTCACAGAAAAAAAATGACACAAAAATGGCCCGTAGGTGCATTAAATGCATTCGTTCGTGCACCGAAAGTGCATTTGGTTTTTGCACCAAACATATCCAAGCCATCCCAGTAGACTCCAAACTCAAGTTTGCATATGTATCTTACGTTTTGATCACCATCAAAATACGAAGAGAAAACGGCCCCGTAGGTGCATTAAATGCATAGGTTCGTGCGTCAAAAGTGCGTCCTGTTTTTTGCATCGAACAAGTCGAAACCACCCGGCGGACTCCAAACTCAAGTTTGCACACATATCTTATATTTTGGTCAGCATAAAAAAACTGAGGAAAAACGTACCTCGTAGGTTCATTAAATGCACTAGTTCATGCACCGAAAGTGCGTCTTTTTGTTTTGCACCGAACCTGTCCAAACCACCTCGGTGGACTCCAAACTCATGTTTCCGCGTGTATCTTATGTTTTCATCACCGTCAAAAAACGGCGCGAAAACGGGCCTCGTAGGTGCATTAAATGCACTCGTTCATCTTTCGAAAGTGTGTCTTGTTTTTTCGCACCAAACATGTCCAAACCACCCCGATAGATTCCAAACTCAAATTTGCGCATGAATCTTCTGTTTTGGTCACATAAAAAAAGGCAAGAAAACAAGCCCCGTATGTGCATTAAATGAGCTGGTTCGTCCGCCGACAGTACTTCTTGTTTTTTCTGTGGATGTAAGGAGCATTCACACCCTTTGACACTTGTATGAAAGGAGATAAATGACCTTACCCCCCTTAATAGTACTGACGTTCTTATAGACTTTCTAGCTAGTCCTAAGCCTTGGTCCTCCGACGCCTGGCAACTCCTCTTCTAAGGTTCGTCTTTGTCATCCACCGAGGAAGCCTACCATGTTGATGTAGAATTAGCGGGGTGATACCTACAATACAACCGTTACCTATGGTGTCCACTCAATGACCAAAATCAATTCATACCTTTTAGGAGATCTCAAAGTTCATGAAGCTAACAATCTCCTCCTTTTTGGTGATTGATGACAACCATAGTACTCACAAATAGTTCAAACAAGACGAAGGAAGACAGAGACGGAACGCATCTCGAAAGAACACTTAACCCCTTACCTTGATGACTCCTCAGAAATTTTTTTGCAAGATTTCCCCTCCATTGTCAAGGGTAGGAAGCGTCGCTCTCCTTCGGTTCTACCCTTGTTTGGTAGTTCTCTCCCCCTTTGTCATCTAAGCATCTAAAAAGATGGCATCGAGGAAGCAAAGAGAGAGAGAGAGAGAACGCTGATTTGACAAAGAATAGTGCACGATAGAGAATGAGATGGGAGCGCATATGCACAAAAGAACCTGCAAAATAGATAAAGCACTTGGAGCCATACTCAAAGAAACCACAGGGTTAGACCAAAAACTAAGTGCATTCCAATGAGCTAAAAGAGTCGAATGAAACACAAGCTCATCAAAATGTCACAAAGAGCCAATAAAATCTGCCAAATGAAATCAAAAGCTCTAACTACGCATCCACGACCTCCCCTTAGACAGCTAGCGCTTAGAATGATACACCTCTTGTTTCTCACTCAAGCACCTACAAGAAGATCTAATCCTGAAGGTTGCTCCTCTGCTAGCTGAGCTGCTGTTGCTGATTGGTCTCCTCCTGCTCCTCAACATCATCGAAAGCGCTCAAGCCTAAAGAAGACATCGGGGATGGCTCCTTGCCCTCAACTGAAGCTGGCTGATCTACACTGGTAGGGGCCTGAGCTGCCTCCTTTGGAGAATATCCGGCCTCAACCAAGATATATGCATCTAAAGCTCTGGCCTGATCGGTTGTGGTGGCTACTAGCTCTATCTGTGAAACCTCTGGCGGTGGCTCTGTCAACGCTGACTCAGCAGTGGTAGCCTCGAAAGAAAGAACTCTCGGAGCAAGCGGAGAACTACCCACTGCCGTCCCAGACACCAATGCTGATACTGACACTCTCGGCATAGCTGAAACAAATTGCACCGACATGGAGTACGAGAAAACTGAGGAGAACTGAGAAGAATTGACAGGAACACTAACCCCCAGTACTCATAGCTGTGCTGGCTACCCCAAAAGGTACGAACGGTGAAAGCGGGGCTTAGAGCAATGTAGAGAAAGTGGACTACTGCTGCTACTAACTCTGGCTCTGCAACTTAGAAGTGAATGCTGACACTGAAGAATACTGAGGCTGAGATGTAGTAGGTTGGAGCTATGAAGGCAGAGGACACGGTAGCGTAGTCGTCGAAAACACTGGAAGAGGTGGCATACTGATCCCTTGAAAATATGACGCGATAGCTTCAAATCCGGCAGACATATACGAAATAGCCACTGCCATCTCCAACTGAGAGCGCTGCAACCTCTCATGAAACTCCCTGTCCTGTCGTCTCCTCTCCTCTGCAAGCTCCCTCTCCATTCGAAGTAGCTCCTCAATATGGAGGCGCTCGACTCGGATCATCTCCTCAAACTCGGCCCTCTCTCAGCGAATAAGCTCAACCTTCTCGAAATATCCTCTGCTCCTACTCTGCCTGAATAGCATCTAATCTGGCAGGAAGAGCAGGCTCAAGTGTAGCACGAGAGGTCGAAGTCTCGGCCTGACCTGGAGCCTTAGTGCTCCCAGCACCCGGCTGTGCTCCCTCCGGAGCCTCAGTCTCAACATCCTCCGAGGCTGTGGTCTCCTCACCTCCAGGGGTGCTCTATTAAGCACACACTTGAAGAACCCTGGAGCCAGATGGCTCAGCTAGACTGAAGGAGGTGGTGATCTCTGCCAAAGCTCAATACTCCTCCTCAGTCATAACCCTAGATCTCCTCAACAACAGACATATGTAGGGGGCAAAAGGTAACTGTCGAGTGCCTATCACCTCATATACAACATCCTCCATTTGTGCTAGCAGGAAATCTATCAGATCAAAGGCCTCATGCCTCAGCAAATAGCAAAGCAATCACTGATGTAGAATGATGACTCGCTCTCTGTAGCCAGCTCTCGGGGCTATCATCCTGCCCAGCAACCCACACAAGACTCGTGCCTCGTGTGTCAACCTCAGAGGGTGCCTAGAGTAATGCTCCCCATATAGTGGCGGGTACGCAATACTCAGTCTCTCATCGCTCGGCTCCATCCCTCCAAAAGGATGATAAGACGACAAGAAATCCGGATGAGCCAGAGCGTAGATTTGTGTCTCAGAAGACATCAGATTTCAAAACGGTCTAGCTCCCCTCGATACATGAACCGGAGATAAGACCTATCGAGGGAGATCTGCAGGGAGGCTTAGAACTCCAGAACTACCTCCTCACTGTACCTCAGAGGCTGGGTAACTAACTCTATCAAGCCCGAAAGATATGCTATGTGCTCCTTCATATCTGTCTCAGCTCCTCTGCTCAGTGCCACAAAAGAACAGTGGCGATGTGCTGCAAACACTGAGCTCTTGCTCTTAGTGGCATGCTGCCTCCTACAGGCCTCATAGATCCTCCACTGGTGTACTGTCCAGAACTGACCAGCATCCACATGTCTGCCAGCGGGGACCCAAGCAGTGAAGTCCAATCTCCTCTTGGCCCTTATGGCCGGGCCCTTCGGCTTCAGCAAATCAACGTCAACCTCTGCGATCCTGCCCATGGTCCGGCGAGCTCTCTCGGCTTTGAAAGTGCACACCTCATAAACTCCAGTCCTCTGATGTGGACATCTGTGTGTTCTTTGCTGCGAGCTCCTCTGGACTGCCTCTCCCTTTGCGGTTCTCGACTGCCTGCTGACAGGAGCTCTCCGCGGTTGCACCTCTGCCACTAGAGGACTGGTCACCATTCTCTATTGGGTCGACCTCCTGAACTCCCCCTGGGACTCAGAACCACCAATTCTCAAAGAACCAGGTCTCCTATGTGAGGAACATCCACATCTGCGGCAACTAGGGCTCTGTCCCACTTTGGGTCGCCTATCCTCTGCTTCTTCTTTTTCTCTGGCTCAACAGCCTTGCCCTTCCCTTTCTCCTCAGAACTCGGTCTTTGCCTACCCATTCTGTCAACTGTCTGAAAGATCAACTGCAAGAAACTTTGACCAGCTGACACGATAAGATAGGATTAAGGGCTCGGCTCTTAATCCGTACAAGAGTGATCTGGACTGCCACATAAATATATGAATCCTGTCTCTGACTCAGTCCTGACCCACCTGTCCAACTGTCACTGCACCACATAGGAATAAAATATAGGTTGTAAGCACAAAAGGTGAGCGACTGTAAGTGAAGTCCTAGCAGTGGAATCAAAGACATATCACTGATCAAATAAAACAAGTAAGAACAATGGTGATATCGACAAGCTAATGCCACAATGCATAAAATAGCAATGCAACCAAATTTTGACACAAGCAACAGGAGACTTAATGGCATACTAAAATATGCAAGCAATAACCTCAATGTGGCACCAAGTACGAGAATTTGTCAACTTATCATGTCAATCGGCAATAAAAGGTGAGACCTTTAAGTAAATTATACCAATTTTGACAATTGTTTGCGAGGCATTTCCGATCAAATGAAGGTGACAGAACACGATACCCAGCAAGAGAAGCGTCGGAAATCGCCGGAAGAGTAGCCGATTACCCCAAGTTTGTAACCCCACGAGGGTTTTTGAGAAGGACGTCGTGTCGGCTTAGAAAGTGCACGGCAAGGCGAGCAAGGATTGACGGCACACATCGGACCGAAGAGAAGCTATGCGAGGCAACCAGCGAGGCGGCAGGCGGCGCGGCGGAGGCGCTTGGCAAGCTAGGGCACGCGTGCGCGCGAGGTAGGGCTGCGCGAGCTGATGGGGTGGTGCAGAGCGTAGGCGCGACGACGAGGGCGAGTACGAGCGCGGTGTCCAGAGGCGGGCTAGAGCGAGGCGGTGCACGGCGGTGAGTGACAGAGTAATCGGCGGCGAGGCGGTCGGCTTGAAGATGACGCACGCACGAAATTTGGAAAATAGAGTGAAACGCACGTGCAGTTATGGTAAAATCTGATCGATGGCCGTGATTAAAAACAAGAAAAACAAAGGCAAAGATCCGCCGAAAAGAATGATCACCGGACTGTCCGGTCTAAAGAGTTTGTCCGGTAACTATTAGAAGCCGGACTATCTGTTGTCTAGAAAATTCCAATTCCAGAGGGGCACCCGCTTCCTCTTCCAGTCACCAAACTGTCCAGTGATACCACCGGAATGTCCGGTGTCTGTCCATTTCTGCAAAAGTGACTGATCCAAAGATATAGTCACCGAAATGTCCGGTGAAGGCGTCAAAATGTCTCGCGACCTCAAGGAATTGCAGAATCAGGGAACTCTTTCTAGACTTGAAGTGTCCTCACCAAAGAACCAAATAAACACCACACTTGTCTAAGAACAGAACTCTCAAACACTCCTTTGCAAATAGATAACTCATGAGGAGTTTAGTATTTTTGCAAATCGCAATTAAGATGGAGCGATAAAATCCAAAGCGAGAAGGGGGCTCCAAAAAGAGAATGTATGAACCCTTAGATCATGATCCACGTAAATGGATGTTAGAGACCGTTAAGCACAGGGTTCAATGGCATGAAGCTCACAATTTTGCTTTGGTTACTCTTTGTGGAGTCTGTGATTCCATATGGACAATGTAGACACTGTATCCATAGAGTGACACGCCTCTTCCGTGGTTCCTATATGCAATGCGTGCAAACAAGCTAGTCTAATGCAAGAGAATTAAAAGCATGCCATGTAGATGCAAGCAAATTAAAGATATTGCATAAAGAAACCTATTCGGTGCCAGCAGTTTTGATCTCCTACTAGCACCAAAGATCTCCAATCTTGCAATGTGCTCACTTCGAGGTGTCCCATGGCCTCTCACAACTTGGCTCCAGCAGTTTTGATCATGGACACAGAAAAATGTCCTCCTCCACGGTTTAAATAGGCTCCAAGACTAGAAACAACCGCTGGGACGTGATGTCATAAAGCTGACTGCTTTATGCAATCACCGGACTGTCAGGTGACTGGAACAACGAACTGTTCGGGGACCCTTCTTCCTCCTCGGCCAGGGAAACACCCTCTCTGAAATCCATTCTATAGGACATCGGACTGTCCGGTCACTTTCACTTTTGGACTCCAGAGACACATTCTCAGGATTACAGCTTCTGGCTCACCGGACTGTTCGATTATTGTACCGACGGACTGTCCGTTGATTGATCCTCTTTGACTCTAGAGAGCATCTCTCTCTGGACTCTCGCCTCCGGGGTGGCCGATTTTCACGCTTGTGTGGCTGATTTTCGCGCCAGTTTTTTAAGGTGACCAAAACATGACATACATGCCGAAACTTGGTTTTTAGGTGTGATATAGTGAATTGAACATGTTTGGCGCGAAAATACAAGTTTCATAATCAGCGCCCAAACCGGTGCATTTAAAGCACCGGTGGGACCTGTTTTCGCACCGATTTTTTAAGGTGACCAAAACATGATACACATACCTAAACTTGGTTTTTGGGTGTAATGGAGTGGCTTGGACATGTTTAGCGTGAAAACACAAGTTTCATAATTGGCGCCCGAACCGGTGCATCTAATGCACCTCTTGGGCCCATTTTCGCGTCAATTTTTTAAGGTGACCAAAACAAGATATACATACCCAAACTTGGTTTTTGGGTGTAATGGAGTGGATTGGACATGTTTGACACGAAAACACAAGTCTCATAATTGGCGCCCGAGCCGGTGCATCTAATGCACCTGTTGGGCCCGTTTTCACGCCGATTTTTGAAGGTGACCAAAACATGATATACATACCCAAACTTGGTTTTTGTGTGTAATGGAGTGGATTGGACATCTTTAGTGCAAAAACATAAGTTTCATAAACGTCGTCCTAACCCGTGCATTTAATGCACCTGTGTGGCCGGTTTTGGGGCCAATTTTTTAGGGGAGCAAAATATGACATACATAGCCAAACATGGTTTTTGGGTATAATAGAGTGGATTGGACATGTTTGGCGTGAAAATACAAGTTTCATAATCGGCGTCCGAACTGATACATTAAATGAAGCTATGGCGCCCGTTTTCTCGCTAATTTTTGAAGGTGACCAAAACATGATATACATACCCAAACTTAATTTTTGAGTGTAATGGAGAGGATTGAATATGTGTGATGCGAAAACACAATTTTCATAATTGGCGCCCTAATCGGTGCATTTAATGCACCTGTGGGGCCGATTTTTGCACCGATTTTTAAAGCTGTCCAAAGTATGATATACATATCTAAACTTCGTTTTTGGGTGTAATCGAGTGGATTGGACATGTTTAGAGCGAAAACAAAAGTTTTATAATTGGCGCCAGAACCGGTGCATTTAATGCACCTGTGGGGCCGGTTTTCGCGCAAATTTTTGAAGGTGACCAAAACATGATATGCATACACAAACTTTGTTTTTAGGTCTAATGGAATGGATTGGATATGTTTGGCACGAAAACTCAAGTTTCATAATCGGTGCCGAACCGGTGGATTTAATGCACCTATGGCGCCCGTTTTCGCGCCGATTTTTTAAGGTGACCAAAAATGATATACGTACCCAAACTTGGTTTTCGGATGTAATAAAGTGGATTGGACATGTTTGTCGCGAAAACAGAAGTTTCATAATCGGTGCTTGAACCGCTGCATTTTATGCACCTGTGTGGCCGGTTTTCGCGTCCATATTTGAAGGTGACCAAAACATGATGTACAGATCCGAACTTGGTTTTTGGGTGTAATAGAGTGGATTGGACATGTTTGGCGCGAAAACACAAGTTTCATAATCGGTACCCGAACCGGTGTATTTAATGCACCTGTTAAGCCCGTATTCGCGCCGATTTTAGAAGATGACCAAAACATGATATACATACCCAAACATGGTTTTTAGGTTTAATGGAGTGGATTGGACATGTTTGGTGTAAAAACACTTCGTAATCGGCGCTGAAACCGTGCATTTAAAGCACCTGTGAGGCCTGTTTTCGCGCCGATTTTTGAATGTGAGAAAAACATGATATGCATAGCCAAACATGGTTTTTAAGTTTAATGGAGTGGATTGGACATATTTGACGTGAAAACACAAGTTTCATAGTCGGCGCCGAATAGGTGGATCTAATGCACCTATGGGTTTCGTTTTCGCGCCGTTTTTGAATGTGACCAAATATCATATACATACGGAAACTTGGTTTTTCGGTGTAATGGAGTAGATTGGACATGTTTGATGCAAAAACAGAAGTTTCATAATCGGCCCCGAACCGGTGCATTTATTGCACCTGTGTGGCGATTTTCACGTCTATTTTAGATGGTGACCAAAATATGATATACATATCCAAACTTGATTTTCTGTGTAATGGAGTGGACTGGATATGTTTGGCGAGAAAACACGAGTTTCATAATTGACGGCCAAACCGGTGCATTTAATGCACCTGTTGGGCCCGTTTTCACGCTGATTTTTAAAGGTGACCAAAATATGATTTACATATCCAAACTTGGTTTTTTGGTCTAAGGAAGTGGATTGGACATGTTTGGTGTGAAAACACAAGTTTCATCATCGGCACCGAACCGGTGCATTTAATGCACCTGTGGGGCCTGTTTTCGCGTCGATTTTTGAAGGTGACCAAAACATTATATCCAGACTAAAACTTTGTTTTTGTGCGTAATGGAATGGATTGGACATCTTTGGCACGAAAACAAAAGTATCATAATGGGCGCCAAACCGAAGGATTTAATGCACCTATGGGGCCCGTTTTCTCGCCGATTTTTTATGGAGACCAAAAATGATATACATACCCAAACATGGATTTTGGGTGTAACGGTGTGGATTGGACATGTTTGATGCGAAAAGAGAAGTTTCCCCATGGACGCTCGAATCGGTGCTTTTTACGCACCTGTGTGGCCGGTTTTCGCGACGATTTTTGAAGGTGACCAAAACATGATATACATAACAAAACTTAGTTTTTGGTTGTAATGGAGTGGATTGGACATGTTTGACGCGAAAACATAAGTTTCATAATCGCCGCCGAACCGGTGCATTTAATGCACCTGTGGGGCCGATTTTCGCGCCAATTTTTGATGGTGACCACAACATGATATACATATCCAAACTTGGTTTTTGGGTGTAACGGAGTGGATTGGACATTTTTGGCGCGAAAAAATAAGTTTTATAATTCGCGCCCGAACCAGTGCATTTATTGCACCTGTTGGGCCCGTTTTCGCGCCAATTTTTGAAGGTGATCAAAACATGATATACATACTCAAACTTGGGTTTTAGGTTTAGTGGAGTCGTTTGGAAATGTTTGGTGTGAAAACACAAATTTCAAAATCGACGCCGAACCGATGCATTTAACGCACCTGTGGGGCCATTTTTCCCGTCGATTTTTGAAGGTGGCCAAAATACGATATACATACCCAAACTTGGTTTTTGGGTTTAATAGAGTGGATTGGACATGTTTGACGCGAAAACAAAAGGTTCATAATTGGTGCCTGAACCAGTGCATTTAATGCACCTATGGGGCCAGTTTTCGCGCGGATTTTTGAAGGTGACCAAAACATTATATACATACTCAAACTTTGTGTTTGGGTGTAATAGAATGGATTGGACATGTTTGGCACGAAAACACAAGTTTCATAATCGAAGCCAAACCGGTGGATTTAATGCACCTGTGGGGCTCGATTTCGCGTCGATTTTTGAAGGTGACCAAAACATGATATACATAGCCAAACATGGGATTTGGGTTTAAAGGAGTGGATTGGACATGTTTGGTGTGAAAATAAAAGTTTCATAATTGGCGCCGAACCGGTGCATTTGATGCACCTGTGGGGCCGATTTTTGCACCGATGTTTCAAACTGACAAAAAAATGATATACATACCCAAACTTTGTTTTTGGGTGTAATGGAGTGGATTGGACATGTTTCATGTGAAAATACAAGTTTCATAATCGGTGTCGAACCAGTGCACTGAATGCACCTGTGGGGCCGGTTCTCGCGCCAATTTTTGAAGGTGACCAAAACATAATATACATATCCAAACTTGGTTTTTGGGTGTAATGAAGCTGATTAGACATGTTTTACAAGATTCATAATTGGCGACTGAACCGGTGCATTAAATGCACCTGTTGGGCCCGTTTTCGCGTCGATTTTTGAAGGTGACCAAAACATGATATACATAGCCAAACATGGTTTTTAGGTTTAATGGAGTGGATTGGACATGTTTGGTGTCAAAACACAAGTTTCATAATCGGCGTCGAACCGGTGCATTTAATGCATCTGTGGGGCCGGTTTTCACGCCGATTTTTAAAGGTGACCAAAAAATAATATACATACCCAAACTTGGTTTTTGGGTGTAATGGACTGGACTGAACATGTTTGATGTGACATCACAAGTTTCATAATCGGCCCCAAACCGGTGCATTTAATGCACCCGTGGGACCGATTTTCGCGCCAATTTTTGAAGGTTACAAAAACATGATACACATTGCCTAACTTGATTTTAGGTTGTAATGGAGTGGACTGGACAAGGTTGGCGCGAAAATATAAGTTTCATAATTGGTGCCTGTACCGGTGCATTTAACGCACCTGTTTGGCCCATTTTCGCGTCGATTTTTGAAGGTGACTTAAACAAGATATACAGTCCCAAACTTGGTTTTTAGGTCTAATGAAGTGGATTGGACAAGTTTGGTGTGAAAACACAAGTTTCATAATCGGCGCCGAACTGGTGCATTTAATGCACCTGTGGGGCCAGTTTTCGCGCTGATTTTTAAAGGTGACCACAACAACATATACATACCAGAACATGGTTTTTGGGTTTAATGGAGTGGATTGGAAATATTTGACGCGAAAATAGAAGGTTCATAATCGGCGCTCGAACCGGTGCATTTAACTCACCTGTGGGGCCGGTTTTCGCGCCGATTTTTGAAGGTGACCAAAACATGATATAGATAACCAAACTCGGTTTTTGGGTGTAATCGAGTGGATTAGACATGTTTGGCGCGAAAACACAAGTTTCATAATCGGCGCCCGAACCGGTGCATTTACTGCATTTGTTGGGCCTGTTTTCGCGACGATTTTTGATGGTCACCAAAACATGATATACATACCCGAACTTGGATTTTGGTTTTAACGGAGTGGATTGGACATGTCTGGTGTCAAAACAAAAGTTTCATAATCGGCGCCGAACCGATGTATTTAATGCACTTGTGGGCCCGATATCGTGCCGATTTTTGAAGGTGATCAAAACGTTATATACATACTCAAACTTTGTTTTTGGATGTAATGGAATGGATTGGACATGTTTGGCACAAAAACGCAAGTTTCATAATCGGCGCCGAAACGGTGCATTTAATGCAGCTGTGGGCCCAGTTTTCGCGCCGATTTTTGAAGGTGACCACGACAACATATACATACCAAAGTTGGTTTTTGGTTTAATGGAGTGGATTGGACATGTTTGACGCGAAAGCAGAAGGTTCATAATCGGCGCTCGAATCGGTGCATTTAATGCACATGTGGCGCCGGTTTTCGTGCCGATTTTTGAAGGTGACCAAAACCTGATATACATACCCAAACTCGGTTTTTGGGTGTAATGGAGTGGATTGGACATGTTTGGCGCGAAAACACAAGTTTTATAATTGGCGCCTGTACCGGTGCATTTAAGCACCTGTTTGGCCCATTTTCGCATCGATTTTTGAAGGTGACCTAAACAAGATATACACTCCCAAACTTGGTTTTTAGGTCTAATGAAGTGGATTGGACAAGTTTGGTGTGAAAACACAAGTTTCATAATCGGCGTGGAACTGGTGCATTTAATGCACCTGTGGGGTTAGTTTTCGCGCTGATTTTTGAAGGTGACCACAACAACATATACATACCAGAACATGGTTTTTGGGTTTAATGGAGTGGATTGGAAATGTTTGACGCGAAAACAGAAGGTTCATAATCGGCACTCGAACCGGTGCATTTAACTCACCTGCGGTGCCGGTTTTCGCGCCGACTTTTGAAGGTGACCAATACATGATATAGATAACCAAACTCGGTTTTTGGGTGTAATCGAGTGGATTGGACATGTTTGGTGCGAAAACACAAGTTTCATAATCAGCGCCCGAACCGGTGCATTTAATGCATTTGTTGGGCCTATTTTCGCGACGATTTTTGATGGTCACCAAAACATGATATACATACCCGAACTTGAATTTTGGGTTGAACGGAGTGGATTGGACATGTTTGGTGTCAAAACAAAAGTTTCATAATCGGCGCCGAACCGGTGTATTTAATGCACTTGTGGGCCCAATTATCATGCCGATTTTTTAAGGTGATCAAAACGTTATATACATACTCAAACTTTGTTTTTGGATGTAATGGAATGGATTGGACATGTTTGGCACAAAAACGCAAGTTTCATAATCGGCGCCGAAACGGTGCATTTAATGCAGCTGTGGGTCCAGTTTTCGCGCCGATTTTTTAAGGTGACCACGACAACATATACATACCAAAGTTGGTTTTTGAGTTTAATGGAATGGATTGGACATGTTTGACGTGAAAATAGAAGGTTCATAATCGGCGCTCGAATCGGTGCATTTAATGCACATGTGCCGCCGGTTTTCGTGCCGATTTTTGAAGGTGACCAAAACATGATATATATACCTAAACCCGGTTTTTTGGTGTAATGGAGTGAATTGGACATGTTTGGCGCGAAAACACAAGTTTCATAATTGGCGCTCGAAGGGGTGCATAAGCACCTGTGGGGCCGATTTTGTCACCGATTTTTGAAGGTGACCAAAAAATGATATACATATCCAAACTTAGTTTTTGGGTGTAACGGAGTGGACTTGACATGTTTGATGCGAAAACACAAGTTTCATAATCGGCCCCGAACCGATGCATTTAATGCACCTTTGGGACCTGTTTTCAAGCCAATTTTTGAAGGTGACCAAAACATGATATACATATCCAAACTTGGTTTTTGGGTGTACTGGAGTGGATTGGACATGTTTGGCGCGAAAACACAAGTTTCATAATCGACGCTGAACCGGTGGATTTAATGCACCTATGGGGCCTGTTTTCGCGTCGATTTTAGAATGTGACCAAAAATGATATACATACCCAAACTTAGTTTTTGCGTGTAATAGAGTGGATTGGACATGTTTGATGTGAAAATACAAGTTTCATAATCGGCGCCGAACCGGTGCATTTAATGCATCTGTAGGGCCAATTTTTGAAGGTGACCAAAACATGATATACATACCCAAACTTGGTTTATTGGTGAACTGGAGTGGATTAGACATGTTTGGCGCGACAACACAAGATTCATAATTGGCGCTTGAACCGGTGCATTTAATGCACCCGCTGGGCCCATTTTTGTGCCGATTTTTGAAGGTGACCAAAACATGATATGCATACCCAAATATGGTTTTTAGGTTTAATGAGTGGATTGGACATGTTTGGTGTGAAAACACAAGTTTCATAATCGGCGTCGAACCGGTGTATTTAATACACCTGTGGGGCCAGTTTTCGCACTGATTTTTGAAGGTGAGCAAAACATGTTAAACATATCCAAACTTGGTTTTAGGGTTTAATGGAGTGGATTGGACTTGCTTGACGCGAAAACAAAAGGTTCATAATTGGCGCCCGAACCGGTGCATTTAATGCACCTATGGGGCCAGTTTTCGCGTAGATTTTTGAAAGTGACCAAAACATGATATACATATCCAAACTTTGTGTTTGGGTGGAATGGTGTAGATTGGACATGTTTGGCGCGAAAACATAAGTATCATAATTGGCGCCCGAACCAGTCCATTCAATGCACCTGTTGGGCCCGTTTTCTCGCCGATTTTCGAACGTGACCAAAACATGATATACATACCCAAACTTGGTTTTTAGGTTTAATTGAGTGGATTGGAAATGTTTTGTGTGAAAACAGAAGTATCATAATCGGCACCAAACCGGTGCATTTAATGCACCTGTTGGGCCCGTTTTCGCGCCGATTTTTGAAAGTGACCAAAACATGATATACAAACCCAAACTTAGTTTTTGGGTTTAATGGAGTGGACTGAACATGTTTGGCACCAAAACACAAGTTTCATAATCGGCGCCCGAACCGGTGCATTTAATGCACTTGTGGAGCCAATTTTTGAAGGTGACCAAAACATGATGTACATACCCAAACTTGGTTTTTAGGTCTAGTGGAGTGGATTGGACATGTTTGGTGTGAAAACAAAAGTTTCATAATCGGCGCCGAACGGGTGCATTTAATGCACCTGTGAGGTCAGTTTTCGCGCCGATTTTTGAAGGTGACCCCGACAACATATATATACCCAAACTTGGTTTTTCGATTTAATGGAGTGGATTGGACATGTTTGACGCGAAAACACAACTTTCATAATCGGCGCCCGAACGAGTGCATTTAATGCACCTGTGGGGCTGATTTTTGCACCGATTTTTGAAGGTGACCAAAAGATGATATACATACTCAAACTTGGTTTTTGGGTGTAATGGAGTGGATTGGACATGTTTGATGTGAAAAGACAAGTTTCATAATTGGCGCCGAACCGGTGCATTTAATGCACCTATGGGGCCGCTTTTCGCGCCAATTTTTGAAGGTGATCAAAACAATATATACATACTCAAACTTTGTTTTTGGGTGTAATAGTGTGGATTCGACATGTTTGGCGCGAAAACACTAGTATCATGATCGGCACTGAACCGGTGGATTTAATGCACCTTTTGGTTCTGTTTTCGCGGCGATTTTTGAAGGTGACCAAACCATGATATACATACCCAAACTTAGTTTTTGGGTGTAATGGAGTGGATTGGACAGGTTTGACGCGAAAACACAAGTTTCATAATCGACGCTCGAATCGGTGCATTTTATGCACCGGTATGGTCGGTTTTCACGCTGATTTTTTAAGGTGAGCAAAACATAATATACATACTCAAACTTGGTTTTTGGGTGTAATGTAGTGGATTAGACAGGTTTGATGCGAAAACAGAAGTTTCATAATCGACGCTCGAATCGGTGCATTTTATGTACCAATATGGTCGGTTTTCGCACTGATTTTTGAATGTGACCAAAACATAATATACATACTCAAACTTGGTTTTTCGGTGTAATGGAGCGGATGGGACATGTTTCGTGTGAAAACAAAAGTTTCATAATCGGCGCCGAACCGGTGCATTTAATGTACTTGTGGGGCCGGTTTTCGCGCTAATTTTTTAAGGTGACCAAAAAATGATATACATACCCAAACTTGGTTTTTGGTTGTAATGTAGTGGATTAGACATGTGGGCGCGAAAACACAAGTATCATAATCAGCGCTGAACTGGTGGATTTAATGCACATTTTGGGTCTGTTTTCGCGTCGATTTTTGAAGGTGACCAAAACATGATATATATACCCAAACTTGGTTTTATGGAGTAATTGAGTGGATTCAACAGGTTTGACGCGAAAACACAAGTTCCATAATCGGCGCCCGAACTAGTGGATTTAATGCACTTGTTGGGCTCGTTTTCGCGTCGATTTACATACCCAAACTTGGTTTTTGGGTTTAATGGTGTGGATTGGAGATGTTTGGTGCGAAAACACAAGTTTCATAGTCGGCGCTCGAACTGGTGCATTTAATGCACCTGTGGAGCCGATTTTGTCACCGATTTTTGAAGGTGACCAAAAAATGACATACATACCCAAACTTGGTTTTTGGGTGTAATAGAGTCGACTGCACATGTTTGATACGAAAACACAAGTTTCATAATCGGCCCCGAACCGGCACATTTAATGCACCTTAGGGACCGGTTTTCAAGCCAATTTTTGAAGGTGACCAAAACATGATTTACGTATCCAAACTTGGTTTTTGGGTGTACTGGAGTGGATTGGACATGTTAGGCGCGAAAACATAAGTTTCATAATCAACGCCTAACCGGTGGATTTAATGCACCTGTGAGGCCTGTTTTCGCGTCGATTTTTGAAGGTGACCAAAAATGATATACATACTCAAACTTAGTTTTTGGGTGTAATAGAGTGGATTGGACATGTTTGATGTGAAAATTTAAGTTTCATAATCGGCGTCGAGCCGGTGCATTTAATGCACCTGTGGGGCCGCTTTTCGCGCCAATTTTTGAAGGTGACTAAAACATGATATACATATCTAAACTTGGTTTTTGGGTGTAATGGAGTGGATTAGACATGTTTGGCGCGACAACACAAGATTTATAATTGGCGCATGAACCGGTGCATTTAAAGCACCTGATGGGTCCGTTTTCGCGTCGATTTTTGAAAGTGGCCAAAACATGATATACATACCCAAACATGGTTTTTAGGATTAATGGAGTGGATTGGACATGTTTGGTGTCAAAACACAAGTTTCATAATCGAAGTCGAACCGGTGCATTTAATACACTAGTGGGGCCAGTTTTCGCGCCGATTTTTGAAGGTGAGCAAAACAGGTTAAACATATCCAAACTTGGTTTTAGAGTTTAATGGAGTGGATTGGACTTGTTTGACACGAAAACAAAAGGTTCATATTTGGCGCCCGAACCGGTGCATTTAATGCACCTGTGGGGCCGGTTTTCACGTAGATTTTTGAAAGTGACCAAAACATGATATACATATCCAAACTTCGTTTTTGGGTGTAATGGAGTTGATTGGAGTTGTTTGGCGCGAAAACAGAAGTATCATAATTGGCGCCCGAACCAGTGCATTCAATGCACTTGTTGGGCCCATTTTCGCGCCGATTTTTGAACGTGACCAAAACATGATATACATACCAAACTTGGTTTTTGAGTTTAATGGAGTGGATTGGAAATGTTTTGTGTGAAAATAGAAGTATCATAATCGACGCCGAACCGGTGAATTTAATGTACCTGTTGGGCCCGTTTTCGCGCCGATTTTTGAAGGTGACCAAAAATGATATAGATACCCAGACATTGTTTTTGGGTTCAATGGAGTGGATTGGACATGTTTGGTGTGAAAAAAAAATTTCATAATCGACGCCGAACCGGTGCATTTAATGCACCCGTGGGACCGTTTTTCGCGCCAATTTTTGATGTTGACCAAAACATGATATACATATCCAAACTTTGTTTTTGGGTGTAGTGGTGTGGATTGGACATATTTGTTGCGAAACCACAAGTTTCCTAATCGGCGCCCGAACCGGTCCACCTAATGCACCTGTTGGGCCCGTTTTCGCAACAATTTTTGAAAGGGATCAAAACATAATATACATACCCAAACTTAGTTTTTGGGTTTAATGGAGTGGACTGGACATGTTTGGCACCAAAACATAAGTTTCATAATCGGCGCCCGAACCGGTGCATTTAATGCACCTGTGGTACTGTTTTTCGCGCCAATTTTTGAAGGTGACCAAAACTTGATATACATACCGAAACTTGGTTTTTAGGTCTAGTGGAGTTGATTGGGCATGTTTGGTGTGAAAATAGAAGTTTCATAATCGGCGCCAAAACGGTGCATTTAATGCACCTGTGAGGCTGGTTTTCGCATCGATTTTTAAAGGTGACCACAACAACATATACATACCTAAACTTGGTTTTTGGATTTAATGGAGTGGATTGAACATGTTTGACGCGAAAACACAACTTTCATAATCGACGCTCGAACGAGTGCATTTAATGCACCTGGAGCCTGTTTTCGCGTTGATTTTTGAAGGTGACCAAAAATGATATATATACCCAAACTTTTTTTTGGGTGTAATGGAGTGAATTGGACATGTTGGGCGCGAAAACACAAGTTTCATAATCGGCGCTCGAACTGGTGCATTTAATGCACCTGTGTGGCCGATATTCGCGTCGATTTTTGAAGGTCGCCAAAAATCATATACATAACCAAACTTTGTTTTTTGGTGTAATGAAATGGATTCAACATGTTTGGCGAGAAGGCACAAGTTTCATAATCGGCGCCCGAACTGCTGCATTTAATGGATCTGCTGGCCCCTTTTTCACACCTATTTTTGAAGGTGACCGAAACATAATATACATACCCAAACTTGGTTTTTGGGTTTAATGGAGTGAATTGAACATGTTTGGCGTGAAAACACAAGTTTCATAATCGGCGCCGAACTGTTGGATTTAATACACCTATGGGCCCCGTTTTCACGACGATTTTTAAAGGTGACCAAAAATGATATACATACCGAAACTTGGTTTTTGGGTGTAATGGAGTGGATTGGACATGTTTGACACGAAAGCAAAAGTTTCAAAATTGACGCTTGAATCGATGCATTTTTTGCACCTGTGTGGCCGGTTTTTGCGTCGATTTTTGAAGGTGACTAAAACATGATATACATACCCAGATTTGGTTTTTGGGTGTAATCGAGTGGGTTGGACATGTTTGACGCGAAAACACAAGTTTCATAATCGAAGCCCGAACCAATGCATTTAATGAACCTGCGGAGCTGATTTTCGCACCGATTCTTGATGGTGACCAAAACTTGATATACATACTGAAACTTGGTTTTTAGTGTAATGGAGTGGATTGGACATGTTTGACGCGAAAGTACAAGTTTCATAATTTGCGTTGAATCGGTGCATTTAATGCACGTGTAGAGCCGGTTTTCGCGCTAATTTTTGAAGGTGACCAAAACATGATATAGATACCCAAACTTTGTGTTTGGTTCTAATGGAATGGATTGGACATGTTTGCCACGAAAACACAAGTTGCATAATCGGCGCCGAACTGGTGGATCTAATGCGCCTATGGGGCTCGTTTTGCCGATTTTTGAAGGTGACCAAAACATGATACATACCCAAACTTGGTTTTTCGCTGTAATGGAGTGGATTGGATAAGTTTGTTACGGAAACACAAGTTTCAAAATCGGTGCTGAACCGGTGGATTTATTAGACCTACGGGGCCCGATTTCGCACCGATTTTTGAAGGTGACCAAAAATGATATACATACCCAAACTTAGTTTTTAGGGGGTAATGGAGTGGATTGGACATGCTTGGCGCCAAAACATAAGTTTCATAATTGGCGCCGAAACTGGTGCATTTAATGCAATCGTGAGGCTGATTTTTGAAAGTGACCAAAACAAGTTATACATAACCAAACTTGGTTTTTGGGTATAATAGAGTGGATTGGACATGTTTCACGCGAAAACACGAGTTTCATAATTGGCGTCCGAACCGGTGCATTTAATGTACTTGTTGGGTCCGTTTTCGTGCCGATTTTTGAATGTGACCAAAACATGATATACATACTCAAACTTGGTTTTTAGGAATAATGGAGTGGATTGGACATGCTTGGCGCAAAAACACAAGTTTCATAATTGGCGCCCGAACCGGTGCATTTAATGCACCTGTGGGGCCAATATTTGAAGGTGACCAAAACAATATATACATACCCAAACTTGGTTTTTGGGTTTAATGCTATGGATTGGACATGTTTGACGCGAAAACAGACGGTTCATAATCGGCGCCTGAACCGATGCATTTAATGCACCTGTGGCGCTGGTTTTCGCACCGCTTTTTGAAGGTGACGAAAATAGGATATACATGCCCAAACTTGGTTTTGGGTGTAATGGCGTGGATTCGACATGTTTGACGCGAAAACAAAAGTTTCATAATCGGTGCTCGAACCGGTGCACTTAATGCACCCATGCAGCCGATTTTCGCACCGATTTTTTAAGGTGGCCAAAACATGTCATACATACCCAAACTTTGTTTTTGGTGTAATGGAAGGGATTGGACATGATTGGCACCAAAACACAAATTTCATAATCGGCACCGAACCGGTGGATTTAATGCACCTGTGAGGCCTGTTTTCGTGCCGATTTTTGAAGGGGGCCAAAAATGATATGCATTCCCAAAATTAGTTTTTGGTTGTAATGGAGTAGATTGGACATGTTTGACGCGAAAACAAAGGTTTCATAATCGACGCTCGAACCGGTGCATTTTTTGCACTTTGAAGGTGACAAAAAACATGATATACATAACCAAACTTTGTTTTTTGGAGTAATGGAGTGGATTGGACATGTTTGGCACGAAAACACAAGTTTCATAATCGGTGCCCGAACCGATGTATTAAATGCACCCGCGGGGCCGATTTTTGCACCGATTTTTTAAGATGACCAAAACATGATATACAGACCTAAACTTAGTTTTTGGGTGTAATGGAGTGGATTGGACATGTTTAACGCGAAAACATAAGTTTCATAATCGATGCCAAACTAGTGCATTTAGTGCACCTATGAGGCCGGTTTTCGCGCAAAATTTTGAAGGTGACCAAAACATGATATACTTACCCAAACTTTGTTTTTGGAGGTAATGGAATGGATTGGGCATGTTTGACACGAAAACACGATTTTCATAATCGACGCCGAACCGATGGATTTAATGCACCTATGGGGCCCTTTTTCGTTCACATTTTGGAAGGTGACCAAAAATAATATACATATCCAAACTTTTTTTTGGGTGAAATGGAGTGGATTGGACATGTTTGACGTGAAAACACAAGTTTCATAACCGGTTCCGAACCGGTGCGTTTAATGCACCCGTGGGAACGGCTTTCGCGCCGATTTTTGAAGGTGACCAAAACTTGGTACACATACCCAAACGCGGTTTTTGGGTGTAATGGAGT
This sequence comes from Zoysia matrella, assembly GCA_001602295.1. Classification (NCBI taxonomy): domain Eukaryota; kingdom Viridiplantae; phylum Streptophyta; class Magnoliopsida; order Poales; family Poaceae; genus Zoysia; species Zoysia matrella. The sequence continues at coordinate 76,610 of BCLG01000511.1, forward strand.
GGGTTGGACATAATTCGTGCAAAAACATAAGTTTCGTAATTGGCGCCAGAACTAGTGCATTTAATGCACCTGTTGGGCCGTTTTCGCGCCGATTTTTGAACATTACCAAGACATGACATAAATATCCAAACTTGGTTTTTAGGTTTAATGGAGAGGATTGGTCATGTTTGGCGCAAAAACACAGGTTTTATAACCAGCGCCCGAAGCACCTGTGGGGCCGATTTTTGAAGGTGACTAAAAATTATATACATATCCAAACTTAATTTTTGGGTGCAATGGAGTGGATTGAACATGTTGGATGGGAAAACACAAGTTTCATAATCGGCTCCGAACCGGTGCGTTTAATGCACCTGTGGGGCCGGTTTTCGCCGATTTTTGAAGGTGACCAAAACTTGGTATACATACCCAAACGTGGTTTTTAGGTGTAATAGAGTGGATTGGACATGTTTCGCGCAAAAACATAAGTTTCGTAATTGGCGCCAGAACTGGTGCATTTAATGCACCTGTTGGGCCGTTTTCGCGCCGATTTTTGAACATGACCAAGACATGACATAAGTATCCAAATTTTGTTTTTAGGTTTAGTGGAGTGGATTGAACATGTTTGGCGCCAAAACACAAGTTTCATAACTGGCGCCCGAAGCACCTGTGGGGTCGATTTTTGTAGGTGACCAAAACATTATATACATACCAAAACTTGGTTTTTGGGTGTAATGGAGTCGATTGTACATGTTTGGCGGGAAAACACTAGTTTTATAATCGGGGCCGGAACCGGGACATTTAATGCACCTGTGAGGGCGGTTTTTGAAGGTGACCAAAACATGATATACGTATCCAAACTTTGTTTTTGGGTGTAATACAGTGGATTGGACATGTTTGACGCGAAAACACAAGTTTCATAATTGGTGCATTTAATGCATTTGTGGGTCTGATTTTCGCGCCGATTTTTTAAGGTGACCAAAACATGATATACATACCCAATTTTGGATTTTGGGTGTAATAGAGTGGATTGGACATGTTTGACGCGAAAACACAAGTTTCATAATCGGCGCCCGAACCGGTGTATTTAACGCACCCCTGTGTCCGATTTTCGCGCCAATTTTTGAAGGTGACCAAACCATGGTATACATACCTGAACTTGGTTTTTGGCTGTGATGGAGTGGATTGAACTTGTTTGGCGGAAAAACACAAGTTTCATAGTTTGCGCTCAAACCGGTGCATTTAATGCTCCTGTTGGGCTCGTTTTCGCGCCCATTTTTTTACATGACCAAGACATGCTATACATACCCAAACTTGGTTTTTTATTTAATGGAGTGGATTGGACATGTTTGGCGCCAAAACACAAGTTTCATAATCAGCGCCCGAACTTGTGAATTTAATGCACCTGTGGGACCGATTTTTGTTGGTGACCAAAATATTATATACATACCCAAACATGGTTTTTAGGTGTAATGGAGTGGATTGGACATGTTTGACGGGAAAACACAAGTTTTATAGTCGGGGCCCGAACCGGGGCATTTAATGCACCTGTGGGACCGGTTTTTGAAGGTGACCAAAATATGATATACATACCCAAACTTTGTTTTTAGGTTTAATGGATTTGATTGGACACGTTTGGTGCCAAAACACAAGTTTCATAATCGGCACCCGAACCTGTGCATTTAATGCACCTGTGGGGCCGATTTTTAAAGGTAACCAAAATATTATATACATACCAAAACTTGGTTTTTGGGTGTTATGGAGTCGATTGTACATGTTTGGCCGGAAAACACAAGTTTTATAATCGGGGCCCGAACCGGGGCATTTAATGCACCTGTGGGGCCGGTTTTTGAAGGTGACCAAAATATGATATACATACCCCAAACTTTGTTTTTGGGTGTAATAGAGTGGATTGGACATATTTGACGTGAAAACACAAGTTTCATAATCGGTACCCGAATGGTGCATTTAATGCATCAGTGGGACCGGTTTCGCGCAGATTTATTAAGGTGACCAAAACATGATATAGATACCCAATCTTGGTTTTTGGGTGTAATAGAGTGGATTGAAAGTGTTTGGCGCGAAAACACAAGTTTCATAATCGGCGCCCGAACCGGTGCATTTAATGCACCTGCGTGTTCGGGTTTCGCGCCAATTTTTGAAGGTGACCAAAATATGGTATAGATACTCGAACTTAGTTTTTGGGTGTAACGGAGTGTATTGGACTTGTTGGGCGCGAAAACACAAGTTTCATAGTTGGCGCTCGAACCGGTGCATTTAATGCACCTGTTGGGCCCGTTTTCGCACCGATTTTTGAAAGTGACCAAAACATTATATACATACCCAAACTTAGTTTTTTGGTTTAATGGAGTGGACTGGACATATTTGGCACCAAAACACAAGTTTCATAATCTACGCCTGAACCGGTGCATTTAATGCACTTGTGCGTTCGATTTTTGAAGGTGACCAAAATATGATATACATACCCAAACTTTGTTTTTCGGTGTAATAGAGTGGATTTGACATGTTTGATGCGAAAACACATGTATCATAATCGGTGCATTAAATGCATTTGTGGGTCCGATTTTCGCGTCAATTTTTTAAAATGACCAAAACATGATATACATACCCAATCTTGGTTTTTGGGTGTAATAGAGTGGATTGGACATGTTTGGCGTCAAAACAATAGTTTCATAATTGGCGCCTCGAACTGGTGTATTTAACGCACATGTGTGTCCAGTTTTCGCGTCAATTTTTGAAGGTGACCAAAACATGGTATACATATCTGAACTTGGTTTCTGGGTGTGATGGAGTGGATTGAACTTGTTTGGCGGAAAAACACAAGTTTAATAGTTGGCGCCTAAACCGGTGCATTTAATGCACCTGTTGGGCCCGTTTTCGCACCGATTTTTGAAAGTGACCAAAACATGATATACATACCCAAACTGAGTTTTTTGTGTTTAATGGAGTAGACTGGACATGTTTGGCATCAAAACACAAGTTTTATAATCGGCGCCCGAACCGGTGCATTTAATGCACTTGTGTTTTTAAGGTGTCCAAAACATGGTATACATACCCGAACTTGGTTTTTGGGTGTAATGGAATGAATTGGACTTGTTTGGCGGAAAAACACAAGTTTCATAGTTGTCGCTAAAACTGGTGCATTTAATGCACCTGTTGGGCCCGTTTTCGCACCGATTTTTGAAAGCGACCCAAACATGATATACATACCCAAACATAGTTTTTGGGTTTAATGGAGTGGACTAGACTTGTTTGGCACCAAAACACAACTTTCATAATCGGCGCTCGAATCGGTGCATTAACTGCACTTGTGGGGCCAATTTTTGAAGGTGACCAAAATATTATATACATACCCAAACTTGGTTTTTGGGCGTAATGGAGTGGATTGTACATGTTTCACGCGAAAACACAAGCTTCATAATCAGCGCTGAAACGGTGCATTTAATGCACTTGTGGGTCTGATTTTAGCGTCGATTTTTTAAGGTGACCCAAACATTATATACATACCCAAACTTTGTTTTTATGTTTAATGCACCAGTTGGACCCGTATTCGCGCCGTTTTTTTAACATGACCAAGACATGCAATACATACCCAAACTTGGTTTTAAGGTTTAATGGAGTGTATTGGACATGTTTGACACTAAAACACAAGTTTCATAATCAGCGCCCGAACCTGTACATTTAATACACCTGTGGGGCCAATTTCTGAAGGTGACCAAAACATTATATACATACCCCAACTTGGTTTTTGGGTGGAATGGAGTGGATTGGACAGGTTTGGCGCGAAAAAACAAGTTTTATAATCGGCGCCCCAACCGGAGCATTTAATGCACCTGTGGGGCCGGTTTTTGAAGATGACCAAAATATGATATACATACCCAAACTTTGTTTTTGGGTGTAATAGAGTGGATTGGACATGTTTGACGCGAAAACACAAGTTTCATAATCGGCCCGAATCGGTGCATTTAATAATGCATTTGTGGGTCAGATTTTGCGCCGATTTTTTAAGGTGACTAAAACATGATATACATACCTAATCTTGGTTTTTGGCTGCAATAGAGTGGATTGGACATGTTTGGTGCGAAAACACAAGTTTCATAATCGGCGCTGAAACGGTGCATTGAATGCACTTGTGTGGCTGGTTTTCGCGCCGATTTTTTAAGGTGACCAAAACATTATATACATACCCAAACTTTGTTTTTAGGGTTAATGCACAAGTTGGGCCTGATTTCGCGCCGATTTTTGAACATGACCAAGACATGCTATACATACCCAAACTTGGTTTTTAGGTTTAATGGAGTGGATTGGACATGTTTGGCGCCAAAATACAAGTTTCATAATCGGCGCCCGAACCTGTGCATTTAATGCACCTGTGGGGCCGATTTTTTAAGGTGACCAAAACATTATATACATACTCAAACTTGCTTTTAGGGTGTAATGAAGTGGAGTGGACATGTTTGGCGGCAAAACACAAGTTTTATAATCGAGGCCCGAACCGGGGTATTTAATGCACCTGTGGGGCCAGTTTTTGAAGGTGACCAAAATATGATATACATATCCAAACTTTTTTTTGGTGTAATGGAGTCGATTGGACATGTTTGACGCGAAAACACAAGTTTCATAATCGGTGCCCGAATCGATGCATTTAATGCATCTGTGGGGCCGGTTTTCACGCAGATTTTTTAAGGTGACCAAAACATGATATACATACACAATCTGGGTTTTTGGGTGTAATAGAGTGGATTGGACATGTTTGGCGCGAAAACACAAGTTTCATAATCGACGCTCAAACCGGAGCATTTAATGCACCGGCATGTCCGGGTTTCGCGTCAATTTTTGAAGGTGACCAAAACATGGTATACATACCCGAACTTGGTTTTTGGGTGTAATGGAGTGGATTCGACTTGTTTGGCGCGAAAACACAAGTTTCATAGTTGGCGCCTGAACATGTTCATTTAATGCACCTGTTGGGCCCATTTTCGCACCGTTTTTTGAAAGTGACCAAAACATGATATACATACCAAACTTAGTTTTTGGGTTTAATGGAGTGGACTGGACATGTTTGGCATCAAAACACAAGTTTTATAATCGACGCCCGAACCGGTGCATTTAATGCAGTTGTGGGGCCAATTTTTGAAAGTGACCAAAACATTATATACATACCCAAAATTGGTTTTTGGGTGTAATGGAGTAGATTGGACATGTTTCGCGCGAAAACACAAGCTTCATAATCGGCGCTGAATCGGTGCATTTAATGCATCTGTGGGGTCGTTTTTCGCGCCCATATTTTAAGGTGACCAAAACATGATATACATTGCCAATCTTGGTTTTTGGGTGTAATAGAGTGGATTAGACATGTTTCGCGCGAAAACACAAGTTTCATAATCGGCGCTCCAACCGGTGCATTAAATGCACTTGCGTGTCCGGTTTTCGCGCCATTTTTTTATGGCGACCAAAGCATTATATACATACCAAGCTTTGCTTTTAGGTGTAATGGAATGGATTGGACATGTTTGGCGCGAAAACACAAGTTTCATAATCAGCGCCAAACAGGTGGATTTAATGCACCTCTGGGGCCTGTTTTCGCGCCGATTTTTGAAAGTGACCAAAACATTATATACATACTCAAACTTTGTTTTTGGGTGTAATGAAGTAGATTGGACATGTTTGACGCGAAAACAGAAGTCTCATAATCGACGTTCGTGCCGGTGCATTTTATGCTCCTGTGCGGCCGGTTTTCGCGTCGATTTTTGAAGGTGACAAAAACATCATATACATAACCGAACTTGGTTTTTCGGAGTAATGGAGTGGATTGGACATGTTTGGCGCCCGAACCGATGCATTTAATGCACCTGCGGCGCCGTTTTTTGCACCAATTTTTGAAGATGACCAAAACATGATATACATACCCAAACTTATTTTTTGGGTGTAATAGAGTGGATTGGACATGTTTGACGCGAAAACACAGGTTTCACAATCGACGCTGAACCGGTGCATTTAATGCACCTGTGGGGCCGATTTTCGCGTAAATTTTTGAAGGTGACCAATACATGATATACATACCTAAACTTTATTTTTGGAGGTAATGGAATGGATTGGAGATGTTCAGTATGAAAACACAAGTTTAATAATCGGCGACGAACCGATGGATTTAATGCACCTATGGGGCTCTTTTTCACGCCGATTTTTGAAGGTGACCAAAAATGATATACAAACGCAAACTTGATTTTTAGGTGTAATGGATTGGATTGGACATGTTTGACGTGAAAACACAAGTTCTATAATCGGCTCCGAACCGGTGCGTTTAATGCTCTTGTGGGGCCGATTATCGCGCCGATTTTTAAATGTGACCAAAACTTGGTATACAGACCCAAACTGGTTTTTGGGTGTAGTGGAGTGGATTGGACTTGTTTGACGCGAAAACACAAGTTTCATAATAGGCGCTCGAACCGGTGCATTTAATGCACCTGTTGGGCCCATTTTCGCACCGATTTTTGAAAGCCACCAAAACATTATATATATACCCAAACTAGGTTTTTGGGTTTAATGGAGTGGACTGGACATGTTTGGCGCCAAAATACAAGTTTCATAATCGGCGCTCGAATTGGTGAACTTAACGCACTTGCGAGGCCCATTTTTGAAGGTGACCAAAACATTATATACATTCCCAAACTTGGTTTTATTGTGTAATGGAGTGAATTGGACATGTTTGACGTGAAAACACAAGCTTCAAAATCGGTGCTCGAACCGGTGCATTTAATGCGCTTGTGTGGCTGGTTTTCGCGTCGATTTTTTAAGGTGACCAAAACATGACATACATACTCAAACTTGGTTTTTGGGTGTAATAGAGTGGATTGGACGCGTTTGGCGCGAAAACACAATTTTCATAATCGACGCCTGAACCGGTGCATTTAATGCACCTGTGCGGCCGAATTTCACTCCGATTTTTGAAGGTGACCAAAACTTGATATACATACCCAAACTTATTTTTTTGAGTGTAATGGAGTGGATTGGACATGTTTGACGTGAAAATAGAAGTTTCATAATTGGCGCTCGAACCGCTGCATTTAATGCACCTTGGGGCCGGTTTTCGCGTCGATTTTTAAAGGTGACCAAAACATGATATACATATCCAAACTTGGTTTTTGGATGTTATGGAGTGGATTGGACATCTTTGGCATGAAAACACAAGTTTCATAATTGACGCCTGAACCGGTGCATTTAATGCACCGGTTGGGCTCGTTTTTGAGCCGATTTTTGAAGGTGACCAAAACGTGATATACATACCCAAACTTGATTTTTGGGTTTAATGCAGTTGAATATGTTTCGTGTGAAAACACGAGCTCCATAATCAGCGCCGAACCGGTTTGTAATGGAATGGATTGGACATGATTTTTGGGTTTAATGCAGTGGATTGGACATTATATACATACTCAAACTTTGTGTTTTGAGTGTAATGGAATGGATTGGACATGATTGGCACGAAAACACTAGTTTCTTCTTCGTGTTCGACACCAACGTCAGCCTGCCGTCGTCGCTGTCACCGGCGGCGGCGACCCAGCTCCAGCACCCGTCCCTCACCTTCACGACGGCCGCCATGGACGTGCCGAGCTACCAGCTGCCTCCGCTGATGGACGGCATGAGCATGAACATGTCAGCCCTGGACTGCAGCAACTTAGGTGACGAAAGAGGCCATGATCACGACGGTAACAATGGCCAAGCGGCGGCCGGCATATCGAACGGTGGCTGCTGCTACGAGCAGCAGAAGCCGCAGCCGGGGGAGGAGCAGCAGCTAGGCCACGAGTAATGGGACGACGAGTCAGCACAGCACCTGCTGATGTGGGATGATGACCAGGAGCTAACCCCGTCCAACCTGGAAGTCATGCAAACTGGTGCTCACTCCCTACTTTTTATGGGACCTGGGACCAAATGACCATGCATGATGAATGAACCGGTGACCACGCATCTCTCTGATCTATACCTCTGATCCTTCTCTAGCTCTTTCACTCGACCTGATCTGTCTATACAAGAAATAATGAGGCTTTCAAAAGGCGCTTAATTTATTGTGTTGGATTTTCTTCCATTTTTTTATCTGGATTTAACCTTTTCCCTTTCCTTGATTTGAAGACTTAAGAGTGTGTGTAAATGTATTTTTCTGGGCTGTTTGTAACGAGGGAATTACTACATGCAATGCGAGCGTGATTGCATGGCGTTGCATCAGCTTGTTGGAGTGTGTTATTTGATTGATGTAATCTAAGTGAATTAAAGATAAGCAGAGATGACATCAGGAAAAACTGAAAGAAAAGGGGTCACCCTGTTCACTTTTCTCCTTTGGATTCTTGTGTATGTTTTGTTCCATGGTTAACTAGTTTGATGTGCATCCAGCATGTCCGTATGTGAACAGGTAGAAACATCACCAGCCCAGCTATATACTCCTATTTCATTATCGATTTGTTAAGTGGCCAGCAAATTATGTAGGTACATGCCAATGCAAAATGATGACTTAACAGAATAGCAACATAGTATACTGATCATCATCTTCTTTCAACATAAGATAATTAAGTATAATACTGTCAGGTTTGCTTAGCATCGATAAACTCCTGCTTAAATGTTAATCAAGAGTAGTGCGTACAATTCGACACCGATCTCGACCGACGCCATTATTGAGGAGCCCCAAAACCGTGCAGTACCAAGTGCTACACAAGCTAGATCTATGCATGATCCACAGCAATACAAAACATGGTACTATATAGTAAATTCTAGAATGCCCACCGGTGATTACTCCCAGTTTCTACTAAACTAGCACAATTAGCATGCAACGAATTTTGTCTCTGCAGGGTGTGCATGAGCATCACGTTAGGTGGATTTCAGGATGTTTGCAGCCTGCTTCCACCAATCCTTGAGGAGTAAATTCTTTATTCGCCATCGAAAATTTACTTTTTTCTCTATTTGTCATTGAAAATTTGAAAGTGCATCTAAGCCCCCAGTGTTTTGGTGGATGATAATAAATCATTCAAGGAACTAATGCAATTTACAGCGTGGAAGGTTCAAAAAGAAGAAAAGAACAAGAAAGGAGAAAAGAGACCACTCAATTTCTTTGAATTATTTTTTTAGAGCTTATTTTCATGAAAGAATTATTGTTTTACCTTTTCTTGAGTATAAGTATGCCGTACTATTAAGAGGAACACGAATTGGAGACTCAAAGGTGCCTAAAATGCTCAAAAACAAAATATGTCTAGAGACTCCTTACCAGAGTATCCGGCACAATGCCGGAGTCTCCCGTAAGCCATATAGCTGCAATCCAAGAAGGCTTGCCAGAGTGTCCGGCAGATTGCCGGAGACTCTGGTGGGCCTACTAGCCGCAACCTGAGAAAGCTTGCCGGAGTGTCTGGAGGTTGTATTTCCAGCCCAAGAGGCTACTTTTTGGGGCTCGGGTATTTATAACCTCTCACCCCCTCTTGCTTTGGCTAGCGACTCACACTTGAAAGGCACACTCTTGAGCTTCAACAACATTCTCCCACACCCTTTCAAGGCCTAAGCTTGAATATTTGAGTTAGGGTTTGAGAGAAAGCTTGATTCATTCTTCTTGAGCATTTGAGGCACCGCCGAGCTTCAATTTGTGTTTGTTACTCTTGGAGCTTTGCTCCTAGACGACTAGACGTGCCTGGAGCTCCCAACTTGTGTGTGACGCCCTAGGAAATTTGAATTACCTTCCCAAAAGGAATTTGCTAGTGGAATCCCAACTTAACCTTTGTGGTTGGTTGCGCGAGAGAAAGGGTTGAGCAGACCCTGTTCTTTGTGAACCTCTCAACGGAGACGTAGAGCTCTTTGTGAGCTTGAACTCTAGTAAAAAATCTTTGTGTCTCCTTGTGCTTGTTTCTCTCTTTGTAGTTCATATTGTACTTGTTCTTCAATTATTTGATTCCATCTATTTGTTAACTAGTTTCTAGCTTGTTGTTTCACTTAGTTCTACTTGCTATATCATATACTAGTCTTTTTGTTCAAGTGAAATTTGTTAGAACTTGTTTAGATTCAAATTTCGTCAAATTGTCACTTAATCTGTCTCACTAGATTGTCGGCACATTACTGGACAGTACGGTACCAGAGTGTCTGGCATATTACTGGATAGTCCAGTAGACTAATTGTTCGTTGAGTTTGATTTTGCATAAATTATTTAAAATTCACCCCCTTTAGGCAACTTTCAAAATTCACTTTTCCTTATCTATCACTAGATTTAATTTTGCTTCCCTTTTATGCCGTGATCACCATTTGCTTTTAGCCAAAAATGCATTTCTAACTTGGAATTAAAAAATCTATTAGAGATATTACTTATTACATTGCATTAATTTATATTTTTCATATTTTCATGATTAAAAAATTGTAAATATTGGTCTAAAATACTCTATTTTCTGAATATAACTAACTACATTGAGTATTTTAATCATAATTTATAATTTTTTTAGTTATAAACATATGAAAAATATAAATTCCCGTAATGTATAAGTAATATGTTTATAGATTTGTTGAAATCCAAGTTCTATATTCATTTTTAACTAGAAACAAATGATATTCATGACATAAAAGGCAAGTGAAATTAAATCTAGTGGGAGATGAGGGAAAAGTAAATTTTTTATGGCAACTAAAAAATGGTATAATTTTTTATGGCGAATAAGGAATTTGCTCAGGGTGGCTCAACCCATTACTCCATTAGCACTGTGAAGTACTAGAAATTTCGGTGCATAAGCCCCAGATACTAAATGACTTGCTCAGTTATTGGTAGAAATCTATTTTACTCAAATCAGTAATTTACTTTTTTCTATTTAACCCCTTAAACATAAATTTGGTTCACTTTACTCCCATAACATGTCAAATCGATACATTCCACACCCATGTACAGTTTGATTTTATTTTTTTTTGGTATCTAAAATCTTTTATAAATAGAGAACGTATCAGTCAATTAGACTGTCCTAAGATACCACACACGCCTTAAAAATGGATAGCTTCATATTTGACGCAGTTCATCAGAATCATCACGAACCCGTTCTCTCTAGCCCCCTCCATACGCCAGCTTTTTGTAAATGTGAGCTGCACACCGAAAACATGAAAGCACCAGATACTCCCTTCGTTACTAAATTGTTGTCATCGTTAACTTTTAATATTAAATTTGATCATTCATCTAATTTAAAAATTATAAATCGTGATTTAAATAATTTTAATGACTTAAAGGTTAATATGGTTCGGGCCACCGAGAGACGTAATACCCTATGTCCAGGGACTAGAGAGAGATCAAATAATATGAACTCAAGAACACGAGTACAATGCGGAAGGGTTTTGGCTCGATCTAAAAATCCTAGCTCGTGTGAGTGGATGTGGTTACAGCGAGATGGCTGGTACTTGTTCTTCTATTGTCTTGTCTTGCTTGGCTTGTCTTCTTCTCTTTTCTTTCTTGTTCGTCTAATGCTCGGTGGTACCCTTTTTATAGAGGTCGGACCAGGGGCACCAACTTAGCGCCTACGGAACCTGCTGGCCCTCCGCCAGGTGGGGCCTTGGTCGTCGCCTGAGTTGATCACCTGGTGCCCGCTGGCACCGGTGCAGTTGGCCGGTGGCCTTCGTACGTCCTTTGTCCAGTCGCGAGGGACAAAGGACACTTTTTCATCTTGCTTTAACGATCACTTGGCTGCTATACTAACTTCTGGAACGCTTTACCTCCCGGCAAGGTTGCTTTACCTCCTGCTGTACGTTGGCATCTCTGCGGCTGTCTGTGACTGGTTGCTAAGGCGGTACCCGACCCCTAGGGGTCTGGTCAAAGCGTTGACTTCAAGCCGTTGGTGGGCTGAATCTTATTGTCATGTAGCTTCAACCTTCCATCGATCGGGCTTGGATGCTTGCGCGGTTTTTACCCCTGAGGTCAGGACATTCTTGGCGGGATGTGAACCTTCGTGGGCCGTAGACGGATTTTGAGCCGTAGTTTGTAGATGGGCCTTTGTGTAGAGGCCGGGTCCGCAAGTACCCGAGGTATACTATCTCGACAGTAGCCTCCGAGCCCTGCGCCGTTTGCAATTCTTGTTGAAGCCCTAGCCAAGTAGAAGAGGCCGTCAAGAGACGGCACCGTGCTAGCTTGAGGTCATTCCCGGCCGGCAATCCGACTGTTTCCCCGCCGACTGTGCGGCTGCTCAGAGGTTGGCTGGGGCTCCACCGGCTGGGGCCCCTTCAAGCACAAGTGCATGGTCAGGGGTTCCCTACCACCAGGACTGCTGCGCTGCAGGCGGTGGCTCCGGTTGACGTCGAGAGCTCGGCGTCATCCGAGGACGTGATCCCGCCTTTGCCCAAGAGGACGAGGACTGAGGGATCAACGAGCGCAGAGGTCGACTCTGGGACCGCGGCAGCGGCAGCCACGGTCCAGGTGGCAGGAACTAGGGCGGCTCAGTCCCTGAGCGTGGGCCCACCAGCCCTTCCTCAGGTCTGGAGGATCCCAATGCGCCAGTCGAGGGTGTATGTTCCTGCACCTTTAATTTAGATGTACATTTCGTTTGGGTTAATTTGTTTCTGACCTATTTGGCAGTGTGCAAGCCTCTGTCATCGGTCGCGGCAATGCGTCCGGCATGCGGCGACGCCGCCCCATCTGTTGAAGCTCAGAACCTGCCAACTCTTGTGGTCAGCGGCGCATTGCTGCAGCCGCATCCCCCGATGGCTACCGCTGAAGGTCAAGAGGAAGCGGCGGCCAAAGCCTAGGAAGAGGTGGCTGTCGAAGCCCAGGAGGAAGATGCGGCTGCTAAGGCCCGAGAGGTGGAAGCCACCAAGGTCCTGGAGGAGGCGGCTCCTGAGATCCAAGAAGGGGCTGTCGCCGAGGAGGAGAGGGAAGTCTCCTCTCTGGCTCCTAATGCCGGAGGGGAGGTTGAAATGACAGAGGCTGAGGGTCCGAGGGGGTCTCAGGACTGGCTGGCCAAGTCTCGCCCGCCGCTTAACGCGCAGGAGCTGAACGAGATAACTGTCGAGAAGCAGCCAAAAGTCCCCATGGCAGACCTGTCCGAGGATTTGCACGGGACTACCATGAAGGAGGTTGGAGAGCCGTCGACGAGCGAGGCCCCGGCCGGTGCGAGCGGAACCGCCGAAGAGGCACAGGAGGGAGGAGGGACCAGGCTGGTCACGGCGCCGATGATGCCATCAGCTGCCACGGGGGCACCCAACTCCTCGTCCTCTGGCTTGCTGAGGACCGGGAGGAGGGGTGATCTTACGCCTGAGGCCGTGGCCGCGGCGTATAACTTCTACGATGACCGGATGGCCGGGGTCCGTCGCTTAAACCTCGCAATGGCCTCCGGCCTCTGTTAGCTGCTTGGCATAACGAATGAGTGCCAAGCCCTCTTTGACGATCTGTACCTGATGGAGTGTCGGATAAGTTTGAACATTTTAAGTTTCTTAGGCAAACCTGTTCGTTGCGGTGTTGAATGTTGTCGTTTGTAGGCGAATCTTGTCGCGGCCGTGGGTCAACATCCCCGAGGCTATGCTCTGCAAACCGAGGTTGACGCTCTTCAGGCGGAGCTAGAGAGGACCCGGGCCTGTTGGGATGCCTCGAGAGAGTCCGCGACCCAGTTGCACCACCAGCTCAATGCCGCCCGGAAGGCAAGCCGCATCTCACTTGACGAGGCCAATCGGGCGTGTATGGACGCTGTGTCGGCGCGGTCGGAAAACCGGAGGCTCTCCACCAACCTCACCTCCGCGCGGGAGACAATCGCAAGTAAGCTAGTTAAACAATTTTCAAGCTTTACCGTATTAAAGGCCGAAGTCAGGTCCCGACTGAAGTCTTCATCTTTTTGTAGAGCTCCGAAGGCAGACCGTCCAGCACGACGCCGAGGTACGGCACCTTAGAGACCTCCTGACCCACGCCGATGGGGCCCGCTAGAGTGCCGAGGACTCCACCAAGAGGGCCTTGGAGGAGCGCAAGTGAGCCTTGAACAGCTGGACCTGATCAACTCGGAGCGGCTGTCGGAGGAACTGCGGGAGATACAACAGGCTACCTCCAAGGTCCAGGAGGCCCGCCTGGTTGCCGAGGCTTAGGTCGAGCGACTTCAGGCGGAGCTGAACGAGGCCAAGGGCCTTGTCGAAGCTATGGCAAAAGAGCGAGATGGTAAGTGTCGTACCTTTTTGCTTATTGGTTGGCCTAGGGGATCGGCTGTTTGACAGTGTATTTGCTGTAGCTTTGGTCGATGTGCTCCGACCCTTGAGGTCCGCGGGCCAACGTCTGCTCCATCGGATCTTCGCTAGCGTGCATGAGAACTCCCTCTCGACGGAGTTCGTGACGCACATGCTGCTACAGCTCCCGAGCATCATCGCCGCCGAGGTGATGAGGGCGCTGGAGGACGGGGCCTCGCTGACCCTAGCGCTGACCCGCTCCCGCTACCCGGACGCGGACTTCGGCCGAATCATCGAGGGTTTCGCTTCTGGGTTATTGGAGGAGGAGATGACGGCGCTCGAGGCCGAGATGTAGCCGTCGGCACGGGCGGTCGTCGCCGACTTCAACGGGCCGGAGCTTCTTCGGGAGCGGTTTGGCCACCTTCCCCACATGCAGCAGTGGCGCCCTTAGTTATTTGTAGAAAGTAGTAGCCTTTTGCGTCCGACAGTGTAATGAACACTTTTGGATGATGTATAAATACGCAAGTTCTCGACCCTCTTCTGTGTTTCAGTTTTTCACACTTAACGTTTCTCGAGTTCTGTTGAGCGTTGAACAAGCGACTGGGTCGGATAAAGCTCGTAGGGTCGAGTGTCGGGCTCGATACAGCCGTGGAGCGTCACCAACGTCGGGTCGGATCGTTAGCCGCGAGGAAAACATGAACGAAAGCACTTTCGTAACTTAGCACGTCTGAGGTCACCCGTAAAACTTGGCGCGGGTCGAGGGGTCGAGCCCCGAGGAAACGGAGGGAGGCATGGAGCCTTTCGTGAGACTATGGCATAGAGCCCTAGAACGTAGGAACGAGGCACGAAGCCTTGTTGAGGCTAAAGCACGGAGCCTTAGAACGTAGGAACGAGGCGCGGAGCCTTGTTGAGGCTATGGCACGGAGCCTTAAAACGTAGGAATGAGGCTCGAGGCCTGAATGGTAGAATGAGAAGGGGTCGATCATTCCGACCCTCAAGTGGGGACTCTGTAATTAGCCCCCGGGTAGTGAAGGGTAGACGAGTCAGCTGCGCTTCACTGCCAAAAAATAGTTAGTGAGACAAGAGAATGCATAGAAACTTAGCTAATTTTATTATGCGTAGAAACGATATAAGTTCTCAATATTCTAGGCATGGGCTAGCTCTCTGCCGCCCTCGGTCGCTAACTTGTACGGGCCTCAAGACTCACTTGATTACATAAGGACCCTCCCATGAGGGTGATAGCTTGTAGTGGTCGGTCTTGTCTTGCACTCTCTTGAGCACAAGATCACCGACATTGAAGGCCCTACCCATGATGCGTCGAGCGTGTAATCATCGCAGACTCTGCTGGTACTTGGCCGACCGTAGAATGGCGACATCGCGCGCTTTGTCTAGCTGATCCAGGGCATCTTGCCGCGCGGCTTCCGACCTTTCTTTGTCGTAGGCTCGGACCCTTAGGGAGTCGTAGTCGAGGTCGGTCGGCAGCACAGCTTCCGCTTCAAAGGTCATGAAGAAGGGGGTGAACCCTGTGGTTTTGTTGAGGATCGTTCGTAAGCCCCACAACACATACGGGAGTTCTTTGACCCACCGTCCGGCCACTTGCTTGACGGAGTCGTAGATCCGAGGCTTCAATCCTTGCAGCAGCATCCCATTGACGCATTCGAGCTGACAGTTGGTCCTCGGATGGGCGACGGAGGCGAAGTCGAGTCGGATGTGGTACTCCTCGCAAAATTCCTGGAAGACGTGACCGGTAAACTGCGTGCCGTTGTCGGTGGTGATGGAGTGTGGCACTCCAAAGCGGCAGATGATGTCGTGGATGAACTCGACAGCCCTAGCGGAATTGATGTAGGGGGTCGGCTTCGCCTCAATCTATTTGGTGAACTTGTCGACGACAACGAAGAGGTGGGTGAAGCCCTCGGGTGCTGGTCGGAAAGGCCCGAGGACGTCGAGTCCCCAGACTGCAAAGGGCCATGTGATCGGAATCGTCTGGAGCTCTTGGGCCGACAGATGGGTCTGTCGAACGTTGAACTGACAGCCTCTGCAAGAGCGAACGAGTTTCTCGGCGTCGGAGACCGCTGTGGGCCAGTAAAACCCTTGGCGGCAAACTTTTCCGACCAAGGTCCTTGGAGCGGCGTGATGACCGCAAATGCCTGAGGGAATGTCGTCGAGGAGTTGGAGACCCTCCGCCTGAGTGATGCAGCGCTGGATAACGCCAACTCCACTCCGCTTCTAGAGTTCATCATCGATGATGACAAAGGCCTTGGCTCGCCGCGAGACCCGTCGGGCCTCATTGGTGTCGACTGAATGTGTGCCATCTTGTAGAAAGGCGTAGATGTCCTGGGACCAGTCGGGGATGGTGGCCATAATTTCTGCCCCAGGGGTCGGGGTCTACTCGCTGACTGCCGTCTCGACCTAGGGTCGGCGGCATCATCTTGAGCTTGATCCTTTGTTTGGAGAGGATCTCTAGGAAGACATCATCGAGGACCGGATCCTACCCCGAGGCCATCCGGGCGAGGGTGTCGGCCGCTTCATTGTCGAGGCGTAGAATGTGATGGAGCTCGAGCCAGTCGAACTTGTCTTCAAGCTTGCGAATTTCTTGGCAGTAAGCCTCTATTTTGGGGTCTCAGCAGCTTGACATCTTCATGACTTGGTTCACGACAAGCTCGAAGTCGCCTTTGACGTAGAGCCGTCAGATGCCGAGGGTGATGGCCATTTAGAGGCCATGTAGCAAGGCTTCACATTCTGCAGCGTTGTTGGAGGCAGAGAAATGGATCTGTCGTACGTACCGGAACTTGTCTCCCTTGGGAGGGACGAGAACAACTCCAGCAAGAGCCGTCGAAGAACATAGTCCTGATTCCAAACGAGAAAGTAGACGAGCGCGTTTTCCTTCTTGGTCGGGGTGCTGTCGAGGAGGATTTCCTTGGAGTCGTCGGCCGGCTCGCGGGACGTAGAGGTTGAAGGCTTGGAATTGAGAGTTGCAGTCAGCACCTGGGACTTGCGGATCTCTTCCAGTTGAGCCGACCCTGCGAGGGCGACGGCCAGCTCATAGCTTTCTTGCTCGCAGGCGAGAGCGTGCCTGAAGCGGGACGTCACGGTGATGACGCCTTTGGGCCCCGGCACTTGAGCTTGAGGTAGATGTTGTTGGCGAAGGCTATGAACTTGGCGTTGGCAGGTCGGGCGAGGATGGCGTGGTAGACACCGAAGAAGTCGACCCTTCGAAAGTGAGCTTCTTCGTCCTGAAGTTGTCTCGGTCGCCGAATGTGACTGGCAAGGTGATCCGACCCAGAGGCACTGCGCTACCCTCGAGAATGACGCCATGAAATAGAACGTTGCTCAGACGGAGGTCGGACTCCGAGAGCTTCATGGCCTTGAAGGTGTCGATGTAGAGGATATTGAGGGCGCTGCCTCCATCCATGAAGACTTTGGTCAGACGCATGGTGCTGATGATCGGATCGAGCACCAGGGGCAGGCGCCCCGGTTAAGGCACGTAGTCGAGGTGGTCAGATCTGTCGAAGGTGATCGGCGCCTCCGACCACTTGTGGTAGGTGGGCACAGCGGGGCCGGTGAGATTGACCTCCTGCCACGTCTGCTTCTAGTGGTGCCGTGACTCGTAATCCACCGGCCCGCCGAGGATCATCAGGCAGTCCTCCGGCTCGGAAAAGGTGTTGTCAGCGTTACCCTCGGCCTCCTTCACAGGAGAGTCGGGATTTTGAGGCTGACAGGAGTCGGGTCAGAAGTGACCTCTGTAGAAGGCTCGCATGAGGTGACAGTCCTGCAAGGTGTGCTTGACGAGGGTCGCATGGTTGGTGCAGATCTTGTCGAGCATCTTTTCGAAGTGGTTGTTGTGGTTGACTGGCTTTTTTGTTGGGGGTCAGGGCGGCCGCTCGGTGACGCCCACGAACTCCTCGTCGTGTCGGCGGTTCTTTTGCTTCTTGCTGCTCGAGCCGCCACTGTCCCAACCGTCCTTGCGGTCCGAGCGTCGGTCGGAGCAGTTGTCGTTCTCGCGGTCGGCCTTGGACTTCCTGTCTTTGGTCCGATCCCGGTCGAAGTTGGCTTGGACAGCCTCCTCCCCGGTGGCGAAGGTGGTGGCAATGTCGAGAAGGGTGGGTGCCGACCGAGAGTTTTTACACCCTAGCTTGTGGACGAGCGTCTTGGACATCGTGCCGCAGGTGAAGGCGTTGATGACGTCGGCGTCGCTCACGTCGGGGCAGCTCGTTTTGCTTGCGCGAAAAGCGTGGTTGTAGTCGCGGAGTGATTCGCCGGGGTTCTGCTTGCAGTTCTTCAGATCCCAGGAGTTACCCGGATAGGTGTAGGTCCCCTGGAAGTTGCCGATGAAGGCGTGACAGAGGTCGGACCAGTTGTGGATGATGTCCCTTGAAAGATGCTCGAGCCACCCCCTGGCCGAATCGGACAGAAAGAGTGGCAGGTACTGGATGGCGAATAGGTCGTCGGCGCCACCGGCTCTGCATGCAAGGCGATAATCCTTGAGCCAGTGGGTAGGGTTGGTCTCACCAGTGTAGCGGACGATGTTGGTCGTAGCGCGGAATCTCTGAGGAAAAGGCGCTCCTCGGATGTGGGACCCGAACGCTCGGGGTCCGACCTCATTAGGACTGAGGCTTCGGACGTGGTCGTAGCTGCGCCAATGGCGGCGAGGGTCGGGAGACCGTTCCCGCTGGACTCGGCGTAATCGATCGTGTGACGAGCGTCACGGTGCTCTCCGAGGCGCTGGCGAACATTGCCAGCCGAAGGGTAAGGATCGCGTGCGCGACCGGTGGGAGCTGTGCGCCTTGGAGTGCTGATGAAGCGAGGGTTCAGGTTGTTGAAGCGCGCCATCGAGCTAGACACGCAGACGGTCGTAGGTTTCCTTGTGCATGGGGTTGTCGGGCGTGGCGGACTCGTGGAGGACGTAAGCCGCCGCCGCTAGATTCTTGTACGACGTGTCGAAGGCGGGTGTGCCGCTGTCCATTATCTGCTGATAAGTGGACCGGGCCCGGGCTCGGGTGCCACCACTCGTCACAGCGGCACCCTTGCCCTGACCATCGCCCCCGGCTGCAAGCTTGCGTCGAAGAGCGTCTTCGACGACAGAAAGAGCGTGACGGTGCGGAGAAGAATCATCTTCAAGAGCCTTGCCCGGGGTATCGACCTCCGCGGCCTTGTTAGACAGTAGCGTGAAGCACTCGCGGGACGGGTCATGGCCCAACACATCGTGTGGCAAGCAACGAGGTGAACGACGCTGAGGCGAACGCCGCTTGCACGGGGTCTGAAGATGAAGCTTGCCACCGTTGTCAACAATGAAATCCAGGCTTCCAAAGCGAAAGGCTTGGCCAGCAGCAAAAGTGGGGATGTTCCACGATCGACCATCATGAGCAATGGCAACCGCAAAACACTCGAAAAACAGGCGAGAGATCGAGGACTTCCCCACCAAAGTGAAAACTGAAGCCATTGAAAAGCGAAGTGAAAACGCACAACGAAAAACCCCTTCCTGGCGCGCCAATTGTCGATGTTCTGATCACCGGCACAGTAAAATTTACGTAATCGAAGGGAGTATTCGTGCGCTCTTCGTATTCGAATGGCCTAGTCTACGAAAAAGACTCAAAGATTAACCTGGTTCGGGCCGTCGAGAGGCGTAATACCCTACGTCTAGGGACGAGAAAGATCAAATCGTATGAACTCAAGAACATGAGTACAAAAGCGGAAGGGTTTTGGCTCGATCAAAAACCCTAGCTCACGTGAGTGGATGTGGTTACAGTGGGATGGCTGGTACTTGTTCTTCTATTGTCTTGTCTTGCTTGGCTTGTCTTCTTCTCTTTTCTTTCTTGTTCGTCTAATGCCCCGTGGTACCTCTTTTATTGGGGCCGGACCAGAGGCACCAACTTGGCGCCTACGAAATCTACTGGCCCTCTGCCAGGTGGGGCCTTGGTCGTCGCCTGAGTTGGTCGCCTGACGCCCACTGGCGCCGGTGCAATTGACTGGTAGTCTTCGTACGTCCTTTGTCCAGTCGCGGGGGACAAAGGACACTTTTCCATGTTGCTTTGACGTTCACCTGGCTGCTTTACTAACTTTTAGAACACTTTACCTTCCGGCAAGGTTGCTTTACCTCTTACTATACATTGGGAGAGAATCTCTGCGGCTGTTAGTGGTTGGTTGCTAAGACGGGGACCGACCCCTGGGAGTCGGGTCAAAGCGTTGGCTTCTAGCCGTTGGTGAGCTGAATTTTATTGTCCTTTAGCTTCAACCTTTCGTCGGTCGAGCTTGGACGCTTGCGCGGTTTTGACCACTGAGGTCGGGACGTTCTTGGCGAGATGTGAACCTTCGTGGGCCGTAGACAGATTGTGGGCCGTAGTTTACAGATGGGCTTTTGTGTAGAGGCCAGGTCCGCAAGTATCTGGGTATACTATTCTGACATGACCATTGCAAGCCGACATCTTACTGTTACATGCATGCTACTACTCCAGTATACTCTTCATCACTTCCTATGAATTTTATTCCATTGTTTTTTTATGTGTCAAATTGAGAACCGACAGCAGGTGTGATGCAGGCTACTTCCTCTGTTCAGGAATGTAAGCATTCCTCAAATCACGATGCAAAAACAAACCACTGTTCAATATACCAAAATACCCCAAATAAATACAGTTCAACCCACAAGAATGTAAGCATTTGTTGGGCTTACCACTCACAAAAATAGGCTTCGCTACAATACCATGATAATGTTGGGCTTCACTATTCATTATAATCTATCCGTCTCCTTTCTTTTACCATCGTTAAAGATTTAATTGCAATTATCTCTTTCACTGGTCATCTGTCATATGAAAAGACCAAAATACTATCCATCAATCTCATCCTTTCTTCCTCCTCTGCCTGCCTCTTTTCTCCGGCAACATGGAGGGTGTTTCGACCGGACAAGAACGCAGCGGCGGCGCTGGACGCGACAGGAAGGGAGGGCGACCTGCGCGAGGCGGTGACTGGGTGCCATCAGCGCCGGGGTGTGGAGGCGGGAGCCCGCGGTGCAGGAGAAGGCCAGCAGCAGGGCAACTGCATCGCGGGGTGCTGCGACGGCCGCTGTCGCCGGGGGGGGGGGGGGTTGCAAGAGGTGGGCAACGGCGGTCAATGATGGTGGCAGGGCGGTGGCGGAGGCAGGGCAGTCGCTGTCGCAGGGGGTGTCGAAGCAGGCAGCGGGAGCAGGGCGAGCGTCGGCGGCTGTGGCAGGATGCGGAGGCTGGCGCCGACGGCAAGGCGGCTGCGGCGCAAGCTACGGAGGCTGATGGCGGTAGTTAGGCAGCCGCGATGCGGGGTACGATGGTCGGGCGGCCGTCAGCAGGCGAGGGGCAGAGGCGGGCATCGGCGGGCCGCGGGCGTGGCTGTGGGTGCAAAAGCGAGCACCGGCCATGCTCAACGATGTTTTTTTTAACGAGGCTCACCGATGCTGAGGAAGGAGAATGGAAGAGCTCAGCGATAAGAAAGGAATTTTTTATCCTGGTATTTTGATCTTTTTGTATGACTAATAACGGTGGAGAAGATAATTGTAATTAAATTCTTAACAATGGTAAAAGAAAGGGAGGGATGGATTATAATAGTACTGTAGCAAACTAAGCGTTGTTACGGTATTGTAGCGAAGGCTGTTCTTGTGAGTGGTAAAATTGCAAAATATACTATTGATATGTCAATGACAAATGAGGTCATGCAAGTAAATGGCATATGAGTTTAAATGGTATATTTCAAATTTCACAAAATATCAAATTAATCGAGGCAAAATCTCCTCCGAAGACCACCACAGCTCAACGAAGTGCCCTAGAGGACGGCGCCCGCCATCAAAGCTCGTCGTTGCGGATGAATCTGGCTGGATGGGGCGATGTATTTTGGGAGCTCGTCGTCACGGCTCAGATCTAGCCGAGGTAGGTTGCTCCGGTTGGGTAGCGCGCCTAGGGGAGCTCAATTGACGTGGTGCGGTACAGGAATCGGGGTGGGGGCGGTGTCGCGCGGTTGCCGAGCTTGGGACAGCACGGCGTAGGTGCCGAAGGGCTGCGCCGGCGTGCCACACGGGAGATGGGCTTGGGACGCCCCGATCTCACCGCCAATCTCCCGCGGCGCCGCGCGGCATGACCTCACTGCCAATCTCCCGCTGTGCTGTGAGGCCCATCCTTGCCGCCTATCCTCCTGCCACCAAGCTCTCCAGGTCGCGAGGACCTCAGCCTAGCCGGGACGCCTCCCGCGGCCGCCCGCCCCTGCCTTGCCGTGGCTCGTCCTAAGGCTGCGCGTCCCTGCCTCACCGCTGCTCCTCCCGCGGCAGCGCGCCCTTGCCTCGCCGATCAGTGGATCCAGGTCGAAGCTCAGGAGGCGGAGGGAGGAAGAAAGCTAGCATTGGGTTGGCAGTGGAACGGTGAGATGAGTAAATGCATGGGTCCCATGCTCAGATGCTTACATTCGTGGATAAGTTAAGAGCTCCTTTGAATTGAAGGGGAAAAAAATCATGTTTTCTCTGTTTTATGTGAAATTAAACTAATTCTTGTTAAATTTATATAAAATTCTTATAAAAATCCTATGTTTCAAAAGAGCTCTAAAATGAGCTCAAATGCTTCCTCCATTTTTTAAATATTATCGCTCTTGATTTCAGACATCAATTAAAAAAATTGATGAATATTATATATTTTATTATAATTTAATTTATTATCAAAGTAGTTAGAATCATAGTTTTAGACATTTGAATTAATTTTTTGAATTAGACAAATGGCCAAAGTTGATGTTCGAAATCAACGGCGACAACAATAAAGAATAGAGGGAGTACATTTGTGGACATAGGAAGTACTCCCTCCGTTTTTTTAATTATTGTCGCTGTTGACTTTAAATTTTAACTTTGACCGTTCGTCATATTAAAAAAATTTAATAAATATCATATATTTTGTTATAATTTTATTTATCATTAGAGCTATTTGAATTACAACTTAAATTTTTTCATACTTGAACTAATTTTTTGAATAAGACTAATGGTCGAAGTTGAGGTTAAAAGTCAGAGAAAATTCCTTTTTTGGCCCTAAAAAAATCACTTCCTTCTTTGGCCTTTTTTGTTTTGAACTTCCTTATTTGGACAAAATTTCTCATCTTTCATTTTTTTTTCTTGGCCCTTCCGGTAGTTTAGACCTATAACGGTGTTAAATATGAGGTCAAATGACCATTTTACCTCTCCCATAAAATGAATCAACATAGTGGCAGTTTGAATTTGTTAAAAAGTTAACATTATCACGCACTCAAGTTAAAATATAGTAATGTTAAAAATTAACAATGTTATCCATTTCATTTTGAAAAATAGTTCACTATCAAATTGTCACAAATATAAGTTGAACTTATGGTGGTTCATTTTTTAAGAGGGGTAAAGTGGTCATTTCACACCTAACTTAACACTATTAGTAGCCTAAACTATGGGAAGGGTCAAAAAAAAAAAAAAAGAATGAAAGATTAAATTTTGTTCGGATATGGAAGTTCAAAACAAGAAAGGTCAAGAAAAAAAATAGTGACTTTTTTAGTGCCAAATAAAAAATTCTCTCTAAAAGTAAACAGTGATGTCAATTTAAGAACGGAGGGAATAACTTGGTCTAACAGGGTTGTGGGAGGATTGGTGTTTGCGACCCTCACTGATCTCACTAATCATTTGTCATTTTTATTGATTTTTGCATGTGCCGGTTTTGATTTGGATGAGTAGTCCATTTTGGAAAATGGAGTGACGCAACTTCTGCAAGGAACAAGGTGACATCCTCTGCTGTAACTATCAGTTACTAATATGTGATCCCCACATAACAACTATGTATTGTAGTTACTGAAGAGGATACTCACCCCTACACAAATCGATTGAGGCTACCTGATCTGCAAGCTACCCCAGATACTTTTCTTTTGGAGTAGACACAGCTTTAGTGAGTGTTGTTCAGCTGTTCACAAATGAGTTCTGTGTGAGATTTGAAACCGAATAATACCCTCTCCGTTCCCATTTAGTTCCCATTTAGTTGTCATTTGAAAAAAATAGAATACGCTGAAAATGAGAAGAGATAGAGATAAAAATATATTGAAAATAAAAAATGGTGTATTAAAAAGCGAAAATAACAAGTAAAAAAAAACTTGTAAACTCTAAAATGTCAAATAATTGAAGACGAAGGAAGTATTAAACAGATCAAAGGCCAAGAATAATTGGTGTCCGTATACTTCTAAAAAAATTGTGAAAATTGCATATGCTGCAGATAAAGGAAATGTGCAAGAATTCAGCTAGAATCAACGTTATACAAATTGTGGCGTACTGTAATGCGATACAAGACAGTCAATTTCCAGTCCTGATAGCCTTGGATTTGGCCAAGTATTTTCCATCTTTCTAATCGAAGAAGTGTTGCCCTTGTTCATAGTTCTCACTTTTGCAATAGCCAGCAGATATTATTTCTTCTGAAACCTCAAGTAAACCTCTTTCGCAAAAAGGAGTTTAACCCAGCACTTCCAGACAGTCAGAACAGCCAGACAGGATCACATGAAGCTGTAAAGTAGAAACGGGCTATGCAATTGTCAGGAAATATATTCTGACTCACATCCTTTTCTTTTTCGAACACTTCCCTCAATTAATGATTTGATAGCTCTGGTTCGACTTATGCAGACAAGCAAGCATGCACACGAACTGCACTCAGATTCCAACCGGCGTATAAAATACATCGAAAATGATTAGTAAATATGTCCAGTGCATGAACAGAACTAAATAAGTAATAGTAAAACTAAAAGAAGATAAAAAAAAACCTTCTGTGTACACAAGAACTTTTGTAACTAGAAAAGGCTGCGGCAGATATGGTATGATAGACCCATACAAAGCTCCAGACCGTGATGGTCTTCATTCATGCTTTTATTGATGTATCACTAATTGAATGCTAATGTTTATTTAGTCAACTATCAGACAACATAGTAACTTAAAAAAAAATTATCAGTTCAAGTGACTTGAATCACGCCTACCGCATTTTTGGATGAGATATTGGTCATGTTTTGTTGGGAGGGTGGGCCAAAAGTCAGTTCCAAATCCTTTTTCTCTTCTGGATAACCTGCCCCTGGGAGAGATGGTGATGAAGGATCAATTTTTGGGCCCAAGAATGCAGTAGCACATTCAGCCATGTTAGTTTCGGACGTCATAGTAGCTATATCGGCAGTAGCAGGAATTGATGAAGTCGCCATAGTAGCTATATTGGCTGTAGCAGGAATTGATGAAGTCCCTTCAAGGCCCCTTGGAATTGGTCTGAATGGAAACGGAGTTCTCCATCGCTCCTGACAAAGGATGAAAGCATGAAAAGAATTGAAATGGTTTCTTCAAGAAAAAAGAATTAAAGTGTCCCACTAAAATTGAAGTCTGGAACAAAAATATGCGATAGATCTGCACTTCTTTATATGCATTAGGGACCTAGCAGAGAGAAGCTAAGTTCTTCGTATCATTTATTATAACTGCGAATTCCAAATGTCCTATAATTTCACGAGCCTAATAAGCTACTTTACAAAAAGGTATGCATCCTAAAAGGGGTACCTGATGCAGCCCACATATTCAATGTTCCAACACTCTCAGATGAGAGACCATCCAAAATCATCACAATATATTATAGTGCAAAAGTATAAGGTAGCGATTAGGGTATTCTACAGTCTGCATGCCTTCACAAATCAAAAATAGAGAAGTCAAGTTTCACTCAGTAGTAATGCTTTCTTCTTTCGTATATACTAAATAGCTTTTGAATAAAATATATTTATTTTAACCTATTGTCTCTATGAAATCAAACACAAATGTTGCATTGGGATTGATTTACATTTCCAAATTAAATCTAAAGCGGTTATTCTGATAGTTCTCAAATGGGTAGAGAATACCAATCGCTAACATTCACTAAACACTGAGCATCAAACCTGCTAGTAAATCACAAAATGCAAATTCACTTTGACCACAACATGTCCTCTTGGCAAATATATACGGGCTTGACTATTTGCTCACCTAGGCCTGATTAAGGAAAAATAGACATTAAGCTCAGTAGGCTGGGAGCCTAATTAGGATTACTGTCCAATAACTACTGGTAGAATTTAATGGCCTAGCGTATACTATAACAGGACACTATATACCACATCTAAAGCCAATTGCGAGTTACATAACATAGGTTCTTCAAACTAGCTACAAATGCAGGCTGGGATGCTATGGTCTGCCAATCATGCACAAGTTACATACACACAAATATGTAAAAAGTTAAAAACAAAGTAGCTCATACTACAGCAGATAATTGGCTAAACCTACCAAAATAAAATAAAATAAACTATGAGAAATATCCAAACTCAACATACAACTCACATGACAGATTGTAAGGTATCTGGTATATAATACATCAACTTACAACTACATCCATATTTAGTTAAATATGTGAAAAGTGGTAGATGGTAACATTACCATGAGGTTCAATTTGCTGAAACTTGAATCTTTACTTGTTGGCTTAAAAGGTGGAATGGGGGGCAGATTCCTTTCAACCCGGGATTCTACATTACCTGTGTTTGAAGATGAAACTACTTCCTGAAAGTGAGTTTGTTTCAAGTTCAGCATTGAAACTACATAATCAAAGCCAAAACATGTGGAAATTCGTGAGCATACCAATTTGCTATTCTGTAATTGTTTACTCATAGCTACAACATCATGCACTTTTGTCCCTGAGGATGGTAATATGTGGCAATTTGGCACCGGTAACTGCAGTTAAAAGTTTGTGCAGCACTTGTTAGAAAAAAATGTTTCAGGTGTTGGTGAATAATTCCATTGGTTGGTAGAAAGTACCGCATCGCCTGGCATCATATCAAAAAGGCTAGATCTGCGCTTCTTCTTGTTTGGATTAGTTTGACGGAGAAAATATTTCTGAGCATGACTTGCTACTTGAGTTGGTGTTCTGGTAGTAACAAAAATTTTCGCTATACCCCTCCAGTCTCCCTTCCCTAACTTTTCAAGACCCACAAGAAATGTCCGGTGCTCTTCTTCAGTCCAAGGAACAGCTGTAAAGTAACAGTTGAATTATTAACTGAATAGCTGCATACAGAAAAATGCCATGCTTATGCAATTACAAAGTGCAGTTACAAACTAGATAAACACACCAGTATCTCTTTTTTTCAGATTACTATAGTGAAAATTAGTTCTGAGTTGGCTAAGAGTACAATTCACTCAACAGAAGTTGGGAAAAAGCAATGGTATAATAAGAGGATAATACATAACAGGACGGCAGGAAGTGATAAGCTGAAGAACATTAAAAGATCGGTATGGTACATAACCCATTTATAGGTTATGCTTTGCTGACTTCCAAGAATATGTGCTGTAAATCATTTGATAAAAAAAATGTGCCCTCGTCTCATCAGAACACTAACAAAACATCTAGAACTATTTGAATGGGCTCCTAAAAGGTTTCCTACTGAATGGTGAGTTGCTATGAGAAAGGCCAAACCATTGTATCAAACAGGCCTGCATGCATCATGTACTACAAAATGATTTAATCAGCTGGTAGAATGATCATACCAGATTGACATATAAGACAACTAGGCACCAAAAAATAGCACCATTTCAGCGTCACAAATCATCACTAGACCAATAAAAGACAAAAATTTCATAGAAACTTTCGCTTTCTTATGCCTATGATAAGTGAATAGACCTATACAAGCAGTAGTGGACTTGGCAGTGTGCCATAATGAAAATGAAACACATGGCTAGGGATTATCTTATTTGACTTCCATTGTGAGTTCATGACTGATCAAAGGGCAAAACTAGTAGCTAATCCTTACTGTAATGAATCAATCTGCATCTCATGATATCACTACAGAAACAACTTCCAAATGGAGGGTTTTTTAATCAGTTCATTATTCACCAATCTTACATCTGGATGCACTGCCAACCCAAACCCTACCATGAACAAATAAATTCATTAGGTCATATCTTTTGGCAGAAGTATCCATGAATATTCACCCTATCATGAACAAATAAATTCACTAGGTCATATGTTCTGGAAGAAGTATCCATGAATATTCACTTAGAGAACTGTAATATGGAGAGCAAATGCAAGCTATATTCACAATCTTAATAAAAAAAAAAAGCAGCTTTACACATTCATGAATCGACATGCCACGGGTCCACAAGAAATGAAATGGATCTGACGACACATTCATGAATCGACATGCCACGGGTCCACGAGAAAAGAAATGGATCTGACATACACGCTAAGGTACAACCGTTGCAAGGAATAAGCTTAAGATGAGCAAAGCAACAAGATGATTACAAATGTTAAGCTCAATGAATCATTTCTGCAATGAAATAGAACAAAGCTAATCCTCCGGCCAACAATCAGCTTTAATGCGTGCACAGATACAGACGAATACCATTTCAGCATAAAAAGATCAGGGAATAAGGCACCTTTCTACATCCAAACATACTGCAACCAGACAATGCATTCCCACAACACAAATGGGACTATCCATCACCAGATCTTTGTGTATTTCGAAACACTCAGGCATAAAAGAGTGATTATCAGGTAAAAGGAAAGAGCGAAAGGCGGAACCTTTCTTCCTTTCCTGCGCCCTCCGCCGCTTGCCAGACGACTGCATCAGGCCATCATCAGAATGATATCCGTCACCGGCGCCACTACCGTCAACGGAAGCGGCAGCCACAGCGGCGAGGTTGCCCATGCTCTTACACTTGCGCATCACATCCTCCCTCGCCGCCAACGGCGGGTTTGGGCTTGGATCTTGGCTGGAGGGATCCACCTCCGGTGCGGGCGCGATGGTGACGCCGAAGAGCCTCATCGCGCCTGGGCGCGAATCTCTGGCCATCAGGGCCCGAGACATGGGCGGTGATGTTTTATCAGGAGCTGTCCGAGAGAGAGAGAGAGAGAGAGAGAGAGAGAGAGAGAGAGAGAGATCATGTCCTACTTAGACCCCGTTTGGAACAACTTATTCTAAAAAGTGATTATGTAGAAATTTTGATTACCTCAGAAGCCGTGGTGTACAAAATCCGATGTGGAGAGAAACAAAGTGTTTGGCAATGGATTATTTTCACCGTAGATTCAAAAAATAATTTCACCGTAGATTCTTCTAAGCCGGGATGGAGCACAGGGAGCCGAACACCTCCAACGACCAGCTGGTGCTCTCCCACATGGCCTGTGGCACGGCGCCGGCTTGGAAGTGGATCTTGACGGCGACCTGGAGGAGCAGAAGACGGGGGACGAAGCGGAAGCCCCGCGACGGGGGCGAGGCAGATCTTGACGGGGTGGAGGCGAGGCCGAGGTGGAGGCGCGGCGGCGGGGGCGAAGGTGGGGGCCGAGGTGGAGGCAAAGGCCAGGGTGGCGGCGCGGCGGCAAGTTCAGAGGCAGGGGCCGGCGGCGAGCTCGGAGGCGGGATCTGGCGGTGGCGACGGCGAAGGCAGGGCCGGGGTGGCGGCGCGGCAGCGAGGATGAAGATTAAGGCGGGCGGGGCCGGGGTGGCGGCGCGGCAGCGAGGATGAAGATTAAGGCGGGCGGGGCCGGGAATCACCAGCGCGGCACAAAAAGTTTTTGTTTTTTTTTCCCATACAACTCCCTTCCTTCCCCTTATTTTAGCACGAATATAGGAGTATTTTTGGAAAAAAAAAACAAGACTACTGTCACGATTTATTAATGCGTCTCATTAGCATAGGACTTTCTAATCTTACAGTGTGGAAATATTGTTCGATAACAATGACAAAAATTAAGAGTTGAGTATGTGTACACATTTTTATCGATCTTTTTAAATTTGGAACAGCATTTAGTTATAACACCTAACGAATTACAAACATTCGTTTATAAACTATTGAAAAATTGACGCCCAATGGTAACTAACAGTAATTATTAAAATATTTAATTAAAAATGCTAAGTGATACTACCATACAACTAAAAATGTAGCTTTATGCGTGTATCATATTTGTATATATTTGTGTAAATTGTAAAACAATATGAGTTATCGAATTATCATTCTATTGAGAATTACATCAATTTTTTTATTGACATGGTCATTCTATGAAAAGATAGAGATAATTTATAAAAATTGGTACATTATTTAGTCGGGTGCTAACACCCAACCGCTAAAAGAGAATTTGTCACAATTGGGATAAGCAATTTTGGAGCAAGTTTCTTTATAAAATAACATCACCAACGGAGAGTTTAACGTTATGGAAAACCTACGCTCCTCCCCCCACCTCTCTATAGTATCTATCAGCTATATATAAAAAGGCAGTAGTACGTCCATGCCAAGCTTCCGTGTACTCATGCAACATGTCAACATAAAATAAATACGAGTATTACATTACATGTGATGTTGCCTTGTGACCATGAGATCACAAGATTTAAATCGTACAGACAGCCTAGCTCTTACAGATACACATAGAAAATCTACATAAAAGAAAAACGCGGCTTAGACCCTTCTTGAACCCTGCACAAGTGATAACTACATGCACCAAGATGCTTTTTTTAATTGCATCACATGTGCTGAAACATCGTGAATTTCCTAGCCACATGTGCTTAGTTATTAAATTATCACCAAAAAAGCATAAAAGTAGTATTCACATATTATATCCATAAATATTTCATGACAGGAAGTTTTGTGAGATAATATGATCATAAATTCATAAAACTTAAGTAACACAAGGTAAAATATCTAAGTTAATTTTTGTGATACAAGTAATATAAAATTTACTCTAAACTCAACTAGCTGAACTTGCACAAAATGTCGTTCAATCAGACTTTACCATATGAAAGATGTTATGGCCAATGTCAAACAAAGCCATAACCAACATAAGTCTATGCTCAACATTGTGCTTAAGTTAATCACCAAGTTTATGCCAAAAAGATTGCAAGAAGTGATAATTCAGTTAATTCATAAGAATCAGTATGGATTTATAAAGACTGGAACAATCCACAACTGTTTGGCCTAGACCTATGAATACTTACATCAATTTTAGCAATCCAAAAGGCAATTGGTTGTTCTCAAATTGGATTTTGAGAAAGGCTTTAACATGGTTGAACACCACACTATCTCCTTGATTATGCATCTTATAGGATTTCCAGCTAAGTTGATGGCCCGTTCAAAAAGAAATTCTGAGGTTTACAACATCGGCTATCCTGCTGAATGGAGTGCCACGCAGTGGCGGACCCATAAATTTTATGCAGCCTAGGCGAACATCATAAAGGATAATAAATTCACACATATATATCAACCACTAGCATAAATGTAGATGATAATCGTAATAATTTTGAAACATCATTCAGTACACTAAAAAATAGAGATACAACAAAAGTAGTCTCATTAAGAACACTAAAATAAATTGCTCTCTATTAATATACCACTAAAAGTTCTTAGTCTTTGAATGAAACAATATGCAATCTTTTGAGTATAAAGCAGTTGCATTTTTTTATTTATAATTATGCGGAACCATAAAAAAACAGTAGACATCATCAAAGGATAGCAGGCAGGAAGCTTGGGCGAGCGCCCGGGCTTGCCCACACTTGGGTCCGCTAGTGGTGCCAGGGAAATTCTTTCAGTGCAAGAGAGGGGTAAGGCAGGGGGATCATTTATCCCCACTTCATTTTGTCCTAGCAGCATAAGTTCTTCAGCTAATTGTCAGCAAGGCAGCTCATATAGGTTTACTTTCTTACCCCATACTTCTATCATTAACCGAGGACTTCCCATAGTTCAACATGCAGATGATACCATTTTGGTAATGAAAGCATCCAAAGAGAATTATTCATCCTCAAGGGTCTTCTTCAAACTTTCAGCCTTTCAACTGGACTTAGAGTAAACTACAGCAAATCCTGCATTTGCCAATTAACATTTCGGATGAGATGGTCCAGCAGTTGGCAGTGGGTCTTTGGTTGTTTGGTCGGTTCGTATCCTTTCACTTATCTAGGGTTGCCAATGGGCACTACAACACCAAAGGTAGAAGATTTTGCATTGTTATTCAATAAAATTGAAAGAAGAATCTCATTGACTGCTGCCTGGCTATCAATGGCGGAAAAGCTACCTATGTGGACTCTATGGTCTCATCTATTCCTATCTATGCTCTGTGTACCCGAGCGATCCGAAGGGTGAGTCGATGTAAGCTTCATGACCTTTGAAGTCTCTTAAAAGGTATGAATTGATTTTAGTGATTGAATGAACAACCATAGGTAACGGTTGTGTTGTAGGTACCACCCCGCTAATTCTATATAAATATGGTGGGCTGACGATCCTTAGAAGAGGAGTTGCCGAGCTTCGGAGGACCAAGGCTAAAGACTAGCTAGAGAGTCCATAGAAACGCCGGTACTATTAAGGGGGTAAAGTCATTTGTCTCATGTCATACAAGTGTTAGAGGGTGTCAATGCTCCTTAGATCCTCAGAAAGACTAAAGATGGCAGAGGATGCGAAGTCAAAGATCGGAGCTCAAGACCAGCTGAAGATTCAGTCACCGAACAGTGCAGTGAGCCCTGGAGGAGCCAATCCAGAGAGAGGTGCTCTCTGGAGTCGACGAGAAGAGTGTTTGAGAGTTATCTATTTGCAAAGGAGTGTTTGAAAGTTTCTTTTCTAGACAAGTGTGGTGTTTATTTGATTCTTTGGTAAGGACACTTAAAGTCTAGAAAGAAATTCTTTGATTCTGCAATTCCTTAGGTCACCGGACATTCTGCCGCCTTCATCGGATATTTCGATGACTATATCTTTGAATCAGTCACTTGACAGAATTGGACAGACACCGGACATTCCGGTGATATCATCGGACAGTCCGGTGACTGGAAGAGGAAGCGGGTGCCTCTTTGGAATTGGAATTCTCTAGACACCGAATAGTCCGGCTCTTTTGAGTCACTAAACAATATATTAGGACCGGACAGTCCGATGATCTCCTTGATCGACGAAATGTCGGCCATCCGATTTGATTTGTTTTAATCTCGGCCGTTGATTTTTTATAGACCTAGCCGCACGTGTGTCCTCGGATTCCCAACCAAAGTCGTGCATGTTTTCTCTCTAGTGCCGATCGCTGTTGTCGTCACCTCCG
>BCLG01000511.1:109964-146453 GCA_001602295.1 Zoysia matrella
GTCGCACCACGCCCTCTCGCCACTGCTGCTTGTCGACGAGACTCGTCTTCAGAGTGCTTGCTCAGCCCTTGCTTGCCCTCGCCGTGCTTCCACCACGCCGTCACCTGGATTTCACCAAAACCCTTGTGGGGTTTAGCCTTTAGAGTGATCGGCTCTTCTTCGGTGAGTTCTTTGGCATTCCCCGGCACTCTTCTTTGCAGGGTATCGTTTTCTACCTCTTACATTTCATCGGAAGTGCCCCGCATGCCTTGTTTGTTGATTAATTACGAAAATTGGTATAAATTGCTTAAAGGTTTCACCTTTTATTACCAATTAACATGATTAGTTAACAATTCTCGTACTTAGTGCCATATTGAGGTCATTGCTTGCATAATTTTAGTATGGCATTGAGTCTCCTGTCACTAGTGTCACAATTTGGATGCATTGCTATATTATAAATTGTGGCATTAGTCTGTCGATATCACCATTGTGCTTATTTTCTTTATTTGATCGGTGATATGTTCTTGATTCCACCGCTAGGACTTCATTTAGAGTCGCTCACCTTTTGTGCTTACAACCCATATTGTATTCCTATGTGGCGCAGTGACAGTTGGACATTGGATTAGGACAGTGTCAGCGGCAGTCCACTCTGTCAGTTCAGTGGTTTAGCCAAGCTCTTAATCCCACCTTGCAATGTCAGCTGGTCAGAGTTTTTTGCAGTTGATCTCTCAGTGACAGTTGACAGTATGGGCAGACAGAGACCGAGTTCTGAGGAGAAGGAAAAGGGCAAGGCTGTAGAGCCTGAGAAGAAGAAGCTGAGTACAGGCGACCCTGAGTGGGACAGAGCGCTAGCTGCAGTAGATATTAATGTTCCACCACAGAGGAGAGCAGGTGCTTTGAGGATTGGTGCAGCTGAGTCCTGGGGGGAGTTGAGGAGGTCGACCTGTCAAAGAGTGGCGACCACTCCTCTTGTTGCAGAGGCGCAGCCGCGGAGAGCTCCTGCTAGTAAGCAGACGAGATCCGCGGAGGGAGAGACAGTCCAGAGGAGCTCACAGCAGAGGACACAGAGGTGTCCACATCAGAGGACTAGAGTGTGCGAGGTTTGCACATCTAGAGCTGAGAGAGCTCGTCGGGCCATGGGTAGGATCGCTGAGGTGAAGGTTGACTTGCTGAAGTTGAAGGGCCTGGCCATTAAGGCCAAGAGGAGAGTGGACTTCATCTGGGTCCCTGCTGGGAGACATGCGGATGCTGGACAGTTTTGGACATTGCTCCATCGGAGGATCTTCGAGGCCTACAGGAGACAGCTTGCCACTAAAGGCAAGAGCTCAGTGTTTGCAGCACATCGCCACTGTTCTTTAGAGACATTGAGCAGAGGAGCTGGGGTTGACATGGAGGAGCACATCTCATATCTTTCAGGTTTGTCTGATTTTGTCACCTAGCCCTTGAGGTACAGTGAGGAGGTAGTACTGAAGTTCTATGCCTCCTTGTGGATCTCTCCGCATCGCTCGTATCTCTGATTCATGTATAGAGAGGAGCCACACCGCTTTGAGAGGTCCGATGTCTTGACAACGCTTAAGTTCATATCTTCAGAGACACGGATCCACACTTTGGCCCATCCAAATTTCTCACCGTCGTTTAGACCGTTTGGAGGGATGGAGTCGAGTGATGAGAGACTGAGTATTGCTTTCCCGCCACCTCATGTGGAGCATTACTCGAGGCACCCTCTGCGCTTGATACACGAGGCTTGTGTTCTTTGAGAGTTGCTTGAGAGATCGATAGCACCTCGTGCTCACTACAGGGAGAGAGTTATTATTCCACATCAGTGGCTGCTGTGTTTTTTGTTGAGGCACGAGATATTTGATTTGACAGATCTGCTACTAGCTCAGATGGAGGATGTGATTTATGAGGGGATTAGAGCACGTCAGTTACCTTTTGCCCCCCTACATATGCTTGATGCTTAGGAGAGGGAGAGTGATGACTAAGGAGTATGCTGCATTGCCAGAGATCACCACTTCTTTCAGTCCTACTAAGCCTTTCGACTCCAAAGTTCTACGGGTTTCTGCTTCTCAGAGCACCCCTGGAGGTGAGGACACCACAGCCCCAAAGGATGTCAATACCGAGGCTCCGAAGAGAGCACAGCCGGGTGCTGGAAGCACAGAGGCTTCAGGTTAGGTCGAGACTCCTACCTCTCGTGCCACACTTGATCCTACTCTTGCTGCTAGATTGGATGCTACTCAGGCAGAGCAGGAGGAGCAGAGAAGGTTCAGAGAGGAGCAGCTTAAGCTTATGCACCGTGAGAGAGCCGAGTTCGAGAAGAGGATCCGACTCGAGCGCCTCCACACTGAGGAGAGGCTGCGGATTGAGAGAGAGCTCGCAGAGGAGAGGAGACGGCAGGACAGAGAGTTTCATGAGAGGTTGCAGCGCACTCAGTTGAAGATGGCAGCCGCTATTACTTATATGTCTATCGGATTCAGAGCTATCGCGTCATATCTCCAGGGGACTGGTATGCCACCTCTTCCAGCGTTTTCAACGACCACGCTGCCAGGTCCCCTGCCCTCACGGCTCCAGCCTACTGCACCTCAGACTCAGTATTCTTCAGTGCACGCATTCAGATCTGAGTTGTAGAGTCAGAGTCAGCAGCAGCAGCAGTCCACGTTCACCACATTGCTCTCAGCCCCACTTTCACCTTTTGTACCTTTTGGGGCAACCAGCATAGTCACGACTACTGGAGGGGTCAGTGTTCCTGTCACATCTTCTCAGTTCTCTCCAGTTTTCTCGTACTCCATGTTGATTCTATTTGCTTCTGCTGAGCCGAGAGTGTCAGTGCTGGCATTGGAGTCAGGAACAGCAGTTGGTAGTTCTCCACTTGCTTTGAGAGTTCTATCCTTTTGAGGCTACTACTGCTGAGTCAGCGTTGTCAGAGCCACCACCAGAGCCTTCACAGTCAGAGCCTACAGCCACCACAGCCGAGCAGTCCAGAGCGTTAGATGCAGATATCCTGGTCGAGGCCGAATATTCTCCAGAGGAGGCAGCTCAGGCCCTTGCCAGTACAGATTAGCCAGCTTCAGTTGAGGGCAAGGAGCCATCCCCGACGTCTTCCTCCGACTTGAGTGCCTTCGACGATGTTGAGCAGCTAGGAGGAAACCAGCCAGTAGCAGCAGCTCAGCCAGTAGAGGAGCAGCCTCCGACCGTCACTGCACCCTCAACTTCAGCCGCGCAGGATTAGATTCTTCATAGGAGTTGGGTGAGAGACATGAGGTGTATCGCTCAGAGAGCTAGCTGTCTAGGGGGAAGCCGTGGATGGGTAGATAGGGCTTTTGGATTTTATTTGGCGGATTTCATCGGCTCTTTGTGACATTTTGATGAGCTTATTTTCTATTCGACTCTTTTAGCTCATTGAGATGCACTTGGTTTTTGGACTAACCCCATGGCTTCTGTGTGTATGGCTCCATAGTGATTTATCTGTTTTGCAGGTTCCTTGTGCATGTGCGCTCGTGTCTCGTTCTCTATCGTGCACATTTTTTTGTTGAACCCGTGTTCTCTCTCTCTATTTGCTTCTTTGGTGGCATCTTTTTGGATGATTAGATGACAAAGGGGAGAGAGAGCTACCAAACAGGGAGAGAACTGGAGGACAGCTACGCTTCCTACCCACGACAAAGGAGAGAAACTCTTGCAAAATTTTTCTGAGGAGTCATCAATGTAAGGGAGTAAGTGTTCTTTTGAGATGTATTTTATTCTCTATCTTCTTTCATCTCGTTTGGACTGTTTGGAAGTACTATGGTTGTCATCAATCACAAAAAAAGAGAGATTGTAAGCTTCATGACCTTTGAAGTCCCCTAAAAGGTATGAATTGATTTTGGTGATTGAATGAACAACCATAGGTAACGGTTGTGTTGTAGGTACCACCCCGCTAATTTTACATCAATATAGTGGGCTTCCTCGGTGGATGACAAGGACGATCCCTAGAAGAGGAGTTGCTGAGCTTCGGAGGAGCAAGGCAAAGGACCAGCTAGAGAGTCTATAGGAATGGCGATACTATTAAGGGGGTAAAGTCATTTGTCTCCTGTCATACAAGTATTAGAGAGTGTGAATACTCTTTAGATCCTCAGAAAGCACTAAAGATAGCAGAGAAAGCAAAGTCAAAGATCAGAGCTCAAGACTAGTTGAAGATTCAGTCACCGAACAGTCCGGTGATGTCATCGGACAGTCCAGTGAGCCCTGGAGGAGCCAGTCCAGAGAGAGTGCTGTTTGGAGTCGACGAGAAGAGTCATCAGACAGTCTGTCGGTGCAGTGACCAGATAGTCTGGTGAGCCAAAAGCTGAAGTCCAGAGAAGATGTCTCTGTGAGTCCAAAAGTGAAAGTCAGCGGACAGTCCAGTGAAGGTATGCACCGGACAGTCTGGTGTCCTATGGAGTGGACTCCAGAGAGGATGTTTCTCTGGCTGAGGAGGAAGAAAAGTCACCGGATAGTCTGGTGGTTCAGTCATCGGACAGTCCGGTGATTGCAAAAAGCAGCCAGCTTTATGACATCATGTCCCAACGGTTGTTTCTGGGCTTGGAGCCTATTTAAACAGTCGAGAGAGACGTTTTTCAGTGTGCCCTTGATCAGAATTACTGAAGCCAAGTTGTGAGAGTCCAAGGGACATCACCAAGAGAGCACATTGCAAGATTAGAGATCTTTGGTGCTAGTAAAAGAGTGATAGGGAGTATTCATCCACTTTTAGAGCTTGTAGGACTTGAGAGGTGTGATTTTTGCCTATTACTTTTAGTGTGAGCAGCCTAAACCGATTAGGAGTCTGTGCTCGAGCTTTCGAAGAGATTGTGGAAGACGACGCCAAGTTTGTATGCGGTTCTGGGTCGCCCGCTCGAAAGAGACACCAAGAGGGAGCGCCCGAGCCTTGAAGGCTTGCTCTAGCGCTTGATTATTGTGTGCGACAACCGGGCCGCCAGTGTATTCACTCCGAGAGTGAGCGTACCCTTGTGAGCATCGTTTCGGGAACGAGGAGAGCGATCGGGACTCCGACGGGAGTGGTCCAACAAGGATTAGGGGAAGGCGCCTACCTTCCGAGACCTTGGGAAAAAATCACTGAGCACTCTCTATCTCACTCTCTTCACTTATTGCATTTACTTACCGTTGAGTAGTGTGATAGGTTGTTCTTTAATTCCTTTTGGTGGCTATCATGCTAGTGCTTGCTTGTTATTATTTTCATATCACTAGCATTGTTAGAGATCTTGGCCTACTAAACTTGTTTAGGTTTGCTTCTGTTGTGTTCAATTGTTGTAGTTTAAGTTCGTAGCGAAATTAGTGCTATAAGTCCACCGATTCACCCCCCTTCTTGGTGTCCTTGATCCTTACAGTTGAGGGTTTAAACTTCATTCTTTTGAGCACAGGATCCTGCGGGGACACACGAGTGCGCCAGTAGGGCGTAGCCCCCGAGCCTCCGGGCGATTCGAAGGGTCGGTCAGGGCTTTAGTCTTGAAGATGGATTTTCCCGATCAATTGTGACGGTCGGAACCAATTTTCGCTATTGGTCAGATTTTGAGATGGATGCCTAAATCAAGCCAGTCGGGCCGGCTGTGTCTCATGATCAGCATCGCGTCTAGGTCGGGCTAGTTGGATTGGCCGAATCCCATGATCGGCGCTCCGGGCAGATGCCGGGCCAAATGATTTGGCAGCCGACCCTCGGCTGCCTGGGACCTGCTCTGGTGATCACATGGTCTTGCCGCATCCACGTGGATGGTAGATATTGCGTCTGGGAATTGTAACCATTGGATGATTCAAACGGTCGGATGGAGTCGATCGGACGGCTCCGAGGCGCATCGATTTCGCGCGTGCGCGTCCCATCCAACTGGCACCTGTCAGTCATTAATTGGCGCGTCAAATGCATGCACGTCACATCAGCTGCTATGTAAGTGCAGAGGCGGCGCCTGGTCCCACCCATTGGCGGGCTGGTGCCAGAGTCGCGGGTGCACGACGCCGCGCGCACCTATGATGATGCAGTAACTGCGCCGTCAAGTCGTGTGTCTGGGGTCATGGGGGCGAGAAAGATCCGCCCCTAGTCTCTATAAGAAGGGCGGTGGGGTGGATTTAATCCACTTAGTCATTTGCCTTCTTTGTCTTCACGCGCTCCGCCTCCTTTCGCTCATGCGCTCGAGTTCGCCGCCGTCTCTGTTGCGGCGCTTGTGCTCGTGCTCTCATTCTCCTCGGCCTACTCCTCCTTCTTCGTCGCTCCCGTCTTTGGCTTCTCCGCGATGGCCTCCGGTTGGAAGAGGTCGTCACGGGCGGCCTGCTCCAGCCGTACGATGTCGTCAAGTGGCGTCCGAGGGGTGGCATTCGGGAGCCATCACCGGAGGCCAATGAGGTCATGATCTTCACCGACTTCATCGAGCGCAGGCTTTTGCTACCCGGCTCAGACTTCTTCCGCGGGCTCTTGTTCAACTATGGTGTCTGCCTCCATCATTTGAACCCGAACGGCGTCCTTCACATCTCCGCCTTCGTCACGCTGTGCGAGGCATACCTCACCATTGCCCCTTACTTCAAGTTGTGGCAGTACTTCTTCCGCGTTGCGCCGCAGCTGGAGTGTGGAGTGATGCGGAGCGTTGGATGCGCCGAAATCACGCTCCGTGGGATGCACGCCAAGGAATACATCAAGCTGCACCTCAAGATGTCCTTGAAGGGATGGCATGAGGATTGGTTCTTCATCGAGAACGCCACCCCCAAATTGCCGCTGTTCTGCGTTGAGCCCGCAGTGTAGCCGGACACTTGGGGCGCGGACGCCATGGATGCCGAGAAGGCAGCATTGCTGCCACTTCTCCAATGCATCGACGAGCTACGGAAAGCGGCACTAAATAGCGCCCAGCTTGTCGCCACGTTCCTCCAGCGCCGTGTTCAGCCTCTTCAGTTTCGGGCCCGACTCCTCTTTGACTACACCGGTCTAGACGATGACACACGCATGGTGACCAGAACCGAGCTGAGGCCGAAGTAGCTGATGGGTCGATTGGCGCGGTTGCTGGAGGGTGAAGTTGCCAGCGAGCTGGCCAGCGGGCCGGCCCTCATAGACAGAGATCATCCAGGCGACCTGATGAGTTAGTCTTCGAAATTCGTAACGTTACGTAGCTTGTTTTCGAGCCGTAGTCTCAGGAAGGAATTTGCTTGATGTCGTTGTAGGTGGGGATTGCCCCTTCCCCTGTTTCGACGCCCTCGATTCCGCCCTCGGCTGCTTCGATTCAAGTCGCTCCGAGCGCTGTCATGGTGAGCTCGATGGGGACGCCGCTGTCAGCGCCGAGGAGGAAGAAGATGACTGCCGCCGGTCGGAGGCGTCGAGGCAGGCTCGCTGCTTAGGTCCTCGACCCAGTCGCATAGGTCGCTCTGGCAGGGCCGAGGTTTCTGCTCGTGGTCCCGCCCGTCGGGGCCCTGGCGACGATAAGCGCAGGGTCGGGGTCCTGTCTCTGGCCCCTGTTGCCGCTGGACCAAGCGTTGCAGCAACAGCCGGCCCCGACGTCGAGGAAGATTCCAAGTCCTCGGAGGAGGCGCCATTCTGCGTCCCCCGTCGCTGTCGAAGGGAATTAAGCGGCGAGTCCGAGTCCCCAACGAAGATGGCAGGGATGGGGGAGGCCGAGGGCACTGTTGCTGCCGACCCGAATACTCCCCCCGCTGTTGCCGCAGTCATGGCGGCAATAGAAGAGGCTGAGGTTCTGACCGTTGGCAAACTGTGGCTGATTCGAAACCGTCCATTCCCGACCCGAAGAACAAAAGT
Source organism: Zoysia matrella (assembly GCA_001602295.1). Classification (NCBI taxonomy): domain Eukaryota; kingdom Viridiplantae; phylum Streptophyta; class Magnoliopsida; order Poales; family Poaceae; genus Zoysia; species Zoysia matrella. The sequence goes on from BCLG01000511.1 coordinate 117,700, forward strand.
GTAAGCCTGCATCTGAACTCAATCGTTAGAGTTATTAAATTTGGTTTGCACGTCTGACCTACTTTTGAAATCTTGCAGGCCCCCCTCGTCAATCGCCGCCATACGCGTTATTGCGGTCGTCCCCACGCCGGCGTCCGTGGTCGGCGATGAAGAAGGCGATGTTGGGGCCTCGGTGCGCGTGGCGACGCGGCCGCCGATGGCTCTAGTTCAAGACCCGCCCATCGTCATTCCAGCGGTTGGCGACGTGATTCTGCTGCCACCTCCCCCGACTGCCGATGTCGAGATTCAGGAGGAGATGGTGGCGAAAGAAGAAGATCTACCTCCCCCAGCTGCTGGTGCCGAGGGGAGTGCTGAGGACGACGAGGCTCTGCCGTCCCCGTCCGTCTCTACCGAAGGGCCAGGGGATGCACTCTCATCCTCTTTTGAAGAGCCGGGGGGGCATGCTCTGTCCACCATCGTTAGAGATGCGGAGGGGCCGAGCTCGGAGGCCGCCGAGAAACAGGCAGAGACTGCTCCAGCCGACCTGGCCATGGGCCCACAGGAGTCGGCCCAGGAGATCGCCGGGTAGCCGGCAACGGGAGTCGTCCCGGCCGTCGGCGCAGAGTCCTAAGCAAGGGCTCTGGAGGAGATGGCTGTGGCGGTCGTCCCGCCGTCGTCTTCTGTGACAGTGGCCAGGACCTCATCCTCGGGAGGCCAAGGGACGGGCGACGAAGGCGGCCCTACGGACGAGGTTGTGGCTGAGGCCTTCCAGGTTTACAACGATCGGATGGCCGAGGTCCGCAGGCTCGCCTTCGTGGCCTGATCAAGCCTCCGCAAGCTGCTCGGCGAAATGATCGAGTGCCGAGAGCTTTTCGACGACCCATACCTGCTGAGGTGTCGGGTAAGTTTTCTAAGAACTTAAGTTTTTGTTCGAACCTGCATGTCAGTGTATTGAATCATGTTGTTTGTAGGACAACCTTGCCAGGGCAGTGGGTAGGCCGCTGGGTGGCTTCGTGCTACAGGCCAAGGTCAATGCTCTCCGAGGAGAGTTGGAGAAGGCGAAGGCAGCTCGCGACGGATGAAGGAACAATGTGATCTGTCTTCACCACCAGCTCACCGTCGACCGGGAATCGAGCCGGAACACGCTAGTAGAAGCTAACCAGGCCCGAAGAGAAGCCTTCGATGCGCGGTCAGAGAATAGGATGATCTCCTCCGAGCTTGCTTCCACTAGGGAAACAATTGCAAGTAAGTTGGTTCACACTTCCCAACCTTTTACCATCTGAGGGCTGGGGTTTGACGAAAATTTCTTGTTTTCTCCAGAGCTCCGGCAGCAGGCCATCCAGCACGCCTCAGAGGTGAAGCACGTCTAGGATCTTCGAGCTGCTGCCGATGGAGCCCACCAGAACACCGAGAGCTTTATCGCTCGGGCCGAGGAAAACTTCCTGCGCACCTTCGAGGCTTGGGACGCGGTCGAGGCAGAGTGCGTCGCTGCCGAGGCAAAGGTCGAGCAGGGCTTCATACTCGGCAACGTTGTTGGAGGCGCGAAAATGAATTTGCAACACGTACCAGAATTTGTCACCCCTCGGAGAGATGAGGATGACGCTAGCCCTCGACCCCTCAACATACAGGAGCTGTCGAAGAACATTGTCCAATGCTCGATGTCAGTGGGACCCGGCATTCTTGAGCCTCCGTCCACTCGGCGATAAAGTCGGTGAGGATCTGAGACATGATGGCTTGACGAGGTACGTAGTGGCTTGACATGGTACCACTCGAATGGAATGGCTGTCGAAGTAGCGGCGCAGCTTGCGGCTGGTGATGAGGATTGCGTAGACTAGCTTCTCCACCTGAGAGTATCAAGTCTTGGCGTTGGAGAGCACCTCGCTAACAAAGTAGACGGTGCTAAGGTTGTTGCAGAAATGTAAAGGAGCAACGGCTCACTAGGGGTCAGCGAAGTCAGGACCGGTGGTGTCAACAACAGAGTCTTGAGTTGCTCGAATGCCTCCTAGCCTCGGCGGTCCAGGTGAAGCGGTCGGACTTACGCAGGAGTCAGTAGAACGACATGACCTTCTCGTCGAGTCTGGAGATGAAACGGCTGAGTGTCGCCAGACATCCGGTGAGTTTCTAGACCCCTTTGATGTTGTTGATGGGCCCGAGGTTGCGGATGGCAGTGAAAGAATCAAGGACACCGAGAAGGGAGGTTGAATCGGTGGACTTATAGGACTACATTCGCTACAAACTTAAACTATGAGACTCAATCAAAACAAGAGCAAACCTATGCAATTCTAGTAGGCCAAGACCCCTAACAATGTAAGTGAAAAGTAAAGACAACAAGCAAGCACCAGCACGATAGCCACCAAGATTGATCACAAAGCAACCTAGCAACTCTACTCAATATGAAATGCAGAAAGTAAAGAGAGAGTCAAGAGAATGGTTAGTGATTTTTCCTGAGGTCTCGGAAGGTAGGCGCCTTCCCCAATCATCATTGAACCACTCGCATCGGGTTCCTCCCATCATTCTTGGAACAATGCTCACAAGGGTATGCTTCACTCCCAAAGTAAAGACACCGACGGCCTGGCTGTCGCACATAATACCCAAGCGCTAGAGCAAGCCTACAAAGCTCGGGTGCTCACTCTTGGTGCCCCCTTCGAGCAAGGGGCCCGAAACTACGCACAAACTTGGCGACATCTTACACAATCTCCTCGGAAGCTCGAACATCGACTCTTAGCTGGTCTAGGCTGCCAATACCAAGAGTAACAGGCAAATATCACTCCTCTCAGGCCCCACAAGCTCTAAAAGTGTATGAATGATCCCTATCATTATCCTACGAGCACCAAAGATCTCCAATCTTGTCTTGTGCTCTCTTGATGGTGTCCCTTGGCCTCTCACAAGTTCACTCTAGTAATTCAGACCTCAGGCACTTAGCAAAACGCCCCCCTCCACTGTTTAAATAGACTCCAAGCCCAGAAACAACAGATGGAATGTGATGTCATAAAGCTGACTGCTTTTTCAAATCACTGGATTGTCCAGTGACTGCTCCCACCGGACTGTCTGGTGACATGTCTTCTCGTAGATAGGGAAACACCCTCTCTTGAATCCATTCCATGTGACACCGGACTTTCCGGTGCATTTCTTCTTCGGACTGTCCGCTGCATACCTTCTCCGCACTGTCCGATGACTTTCTCTCTTGAACTTCCAGAGACACCTCTTCTGGACTTCAGCTTCTGGCTCGCTAGACTGTTCGGTCACTACACCATCGAACTGTTCGGTGATTGCTCCACCTCGACTCCAGAGAGCACCTCTCTCTGGATTGGCTCCTCCAGTGCTCACCAGACTGTCCGGTGACTGCATCTTCAGCTAATCTTGAGCCTTGGTTTTTGACCTCGCTTCCTCTGCCATCTCTAGTGCTTTCTGAGGTAACTAAGGAGTATTCGCACCCTCTAACACTTGTAAGACTGGAGACGAATGACTTGACCCCCTTAATAGTACCGGTGTTCCTATGGACTCTCTTGCTAGCCCTTAGCTTTGGTCCTCCAACGCCCGAAACTCCTCTTCTTGGGATCGTCCTTTTTCATCCATCGAGAAAATCCACCATGTAGTAGAAATGTGTGGGGTGGAACCTACAATCACAATCATTACCTATAGTGTTTATTCAATCACCAAAATCAATTCATACCTTTTAGGAGGTCGTGAAGCTTACAATCTCCCCCTTTTTGGTGATTGATGACAACCATAGTACTCACAACTAAATTTTAAACGAGATGATATGAGATAAAGAATAAAACCCATCTCATAGAAATACCTACCCCCTTACCTTTATGACCCCCTAGAAATTTGCATGAGTTCTCCCCCTTTGTCATCCTTGGAAACGATCTCTCCTGTTGTGAGGATTCACACTCCCCTCTTTGTCATCTAATTACAAAAAGATGGCGTCGAGGAAGCATAAAGAGAAGAGAGACGCTGGATAGACAGAGGTTGGTGCATGATTGATATAAAGGAAGCGCAATGCACTAGAGGACCTACAAAACAATCACAACTCCGGGAATCATACACAATAAATAATAGGGGTTAGTCCAAAAACCAATTGAATCTCAATGAGCTAAAAGATCAAATAGATTACGAGCTCATCAAAATGTCACAGAAGATCCAATGAAATCCACCAAACAAAAGATCCAAAGCCCTATCTACCCATCCATGTCCTCCCCTAAGACAACTAGCCTCTCAAAAGCGCTACACCCTCACATCACACTCTCGACACTCTAGACCTAAAGAGAATCTAATCTTCTAAAGACGTGGCTGGAGATTCGGGTGCAGTGATTTTAGGTGGCTGCTCCTCTGCTGCTGGCTCGGCTGCTGTTGCTGACTCATCTCCCGGCTGCTCAGTGTCATCAAAAGCACTCAAACCGGAAGAAGACATTGGGGAAGGCTTCTTGCCATCAACTAAAGCTGGCTGATCTGCACTGGTAATGGCCTGAGCTGCCTCCTCTGTAGAATACCCGACCTCGACCAAGATAGCTGCATCAGATATATTGGGCTGCTCGACTGTGGTGGCTGTGGTCTCTGCCTCTAAAACCTCTGGTGGTGGCTCTGTCAAAACTGACTCAATAGTGATAGCCTCGAAGGAGAGAACTCTCGGGGCAAGCGGAGAACTATCCACTGCTGTCCCTGTCTCCAATGCTGGCACTGAAACTCTGGGCTCAGCTGACACAAGTATGGCAATATAGAGAATGAGAAAACAGGAGAGAACTGAGAAGATATAACTGGCACAGTGGTTCCTTCGGTAGTCGGTGCTGTGCTGGCTGCTCCAAACGGTACAAACAATGATAACGGAGCAAAGAGTAGGGTGTTGTAGCTGGGTCGCTGCTACTGCTGAAGCTGTGCTGTGAAAGCTGGCACCGATGAGTACTATGGCTGAGGAGTTGTCGGCTGTAGCTGCGAGGACAGGGAACCTAGTAGCATGGTCGTCGGAAATGCAGGTAATGGTGTCATATCGATCCACTGGAGGTAAGATGCTATTGCTCCAAAATTGGCACACATATAAGATATAGTCGCTACAATCTCCAACTGAGTGTGCTTTGACAGCTCATGGAATTCCCTATCCTGCCATCTGCTCTCCTTGGCAAGCTTCCGCTCCATCCAGAGCCTCTCCTCAATCTAGAGGCGCTCGAGTCGGATCCTCTCCTCGAACTCGGCCCTCTCATGACGAATCCTCTTCTCCTGCTACTGTCGGAATCTCATCTGCTCAGCCTGCTTTGCCTGGATAGCATCTAATCTGGCAGCAAGTGATGAGGACATCCCTTTATTGGATACACACAACCTCCTCCACCTACTATAACTCGTGCACAACAATTGAATTTAGAGGTGAGCTCATTCCTAAACACATGTCTTCCTTCCTTTGAGAATAGATGGCTACCTAATGATTTTATTATGATTAAAAACATTAGAGAGGATCAAAGGAAGCATGGAGAATAATTTAGAGATGCTCAAGACTAGCTACACATGTTTGACCCTGGAAGAGAGTCAATCCAATTCGTAGTCGAGTTGCCCGCGGGTTCCAAGAGCAGTCCGCACTAAAACGGATGCCCAGGTCACATACGAGATCTGTTTTGGATGTTCTAGATATGGTTGGAAAGATAAGAAGATAACCCTTCCAATGACACCAGTCTTACCTTCAAATTTGACCAGAGACATTGGGCATCATTAAAATAGAATGATGTCCAGAATCCGCCCCGGTGCTACGACACTATCTTTTGGCCTTTGGGCCGTGTATCTTTCTAAGGTCCATTAGTGTTAGGTTTTGCCCCTAAGGTCATCTTAAACTCTATATAATCAGTAGCCGCTGTCATTAGGGTTAGGTTTTGCTTAGTTTTTAATTTGTTGTCAAACAGTTTCGTCGCTTGCCGGTTTGTTGGATTCTAACTTAATGATTTCATTCAGATTTCGCAATTGAGTTGCGTTCTTCTTTGTTCTTGCTTGTGTTCTTTGATTCACAGGCTACGATTAGCCTTCTTGGCCAGGTCAATCATGTGTGCACGGTTGATAACTAGAGAAGAAGTGGTGCTGCGATTGTGGGGTTTGGATCCTGTTGATTTGAAGTCAGATCGATTGTGTGTCGCATCTCCAACAAATCAAGAATTATCAAGACCTGACGGAAGATCAAGAACCACATACACATCAACAAGTGCAGTTGAAGTGTGGCATGACAGGTAGGAGTTTCAGCCGAACCTGGATCCTCAGTGCTCCCAACCCTTGGCTGTGCTCCCTCCGAAGCTTTAGTCCCCAACTCAAACTCATCAGAGGCTGTGGTCTCCTCTCCTCCAGGGGTGCTCTGAGAAGCTGACACTCTTAGAACAACAAGCTAGTGATAATGAAATAACAACAAGCAAGCACTAGTACGATAGCCACCATTAGGAATCAACGAACAACCTATCACACTACTCAAACGGTAAAGAGAGTAAGATAGAGAATGCTCAGTGATTTTTTTCTGAGGTCTCGAAAGGTAGGCACCTTTTCCTAATCTTTGTTGGACCACTCCCGTCGGAGTCATGGTCCCTCCCGTCATTGCCGGAACGATGCTCACAAGGGTATGCTTCACTCCCGGAGTGAAGACACTGGCGGCCCGGTTGTCGCACACAATACCCAAGCGCTAGATCAAGCCTCCAAGGCTCAGACACTCTCTCTTGGTGCCCCTTTCGAGCGGAGGACCAGGAACCACGTACAAACTTGGCATCGTCTTCTACAATCTCCTCGAAAGCTTGAGCACCGACTCCTAGCCGGTCTAGACTGCCCACACCAAGAGTAATAGGCAAAGATCACTCCTGTCAAGCCCTACAAGCTCTAGAAGTAGAGGAATGCTCCCTATCACTCTCCTACTAGCACCAAAGATCTCCAATCTTGCATTGTGCTCTCTTGGTGGTGTCCTTTGGGTTCTTACAACTTGGCTTCTGTAATTTTGATCAAGGGCACACAGGAAAAAGTCTCCCTCCACTGTTTAAATAGGCTCCAAGCCAGAAACAACTGTTGGGATGTGATGTCATAAAGATGACTACTTTATGCAATCACCGGACTGTCCGGTGACTGCACCACCGGACTGTCCGGTGACTCTTCTTCCTCATCTGCCAAGGAAACATCCTCTCTGCAATCCACTCCATAGGACACCGGACTGTCCGGTGTATCTTCACCGGAGTATACAGTGACTTTCACTTTTAGACTCACATAGACACCTTCTCTGAACTTCAGCTTCTGGCTCACCAGACTGTCCGGTCATTGCACTGACGGACTGTCCGGTGACTGCTCAACGATGACTCTAGAGAACACCTCTCTCTGGATTGGCTCCTCCAGGGCTCATCGGACTGTCCGGTGACCTCACCGGACTCTCAGATGACTGAGTCTTCAGCTGCTTCCTGAACTTCGGTCTTTGACTTCGCTTCCTCTGCCATCTTTAGTGCTTTACGAGGATCTAAGGAACATTCACACCCTCTAACACCTGTATGACAGGAGACAAATGACTTTACCCCCTTAATAGTACCGGCGTTCCTATGGACTCTCTAGCTAGTCCTTAGCCTTGGTCCTCTGAAGCTCGGCAACTTCTCTTCTAGGGTTCGTCTTTGTCATCCATCAAGGAAACTCACCATATTGATGTAGAATTAGCGTTGTGGTACCTACAACACAAACGTTACCTATGATTGTTCACTCAATCACCAAAATTAAATCATAACTTTTAGGGGACTACAAAGGTCATGAAGCTTACAGCGTACTCTGCTTGAGTCATCACTCCAGCTCTCCTCAGCAACAGACAAATGTATGGGGCAAATGGTAACTGATGTGCTCCTATTCGCTCATAGATCACATCCTCCATCTATGAGCAATAGATCAGTCAAATCAAAAGACTCATGCCTCAGCAAAAAGCACAACAACCACAGGTGTAGAATGATCACCCTCTCTCTGTAGCCAGTTCTCGGGGCTAGTGTCCTGCCCAGCAACCCTCTCAATACACGTGCCTCGTGTGTAAGCCCCAGAGGATGCCTCAAGTAGTGCTCCCCATGAGATGGCGGGTAAGCAATACTCATCCTCTCGTCATTAGGCTCCATCCCTCCAAATGAATATTTACTCATCTTCATACGAGCAACAGATCAAAAAATATGAAATTTTGAAATCGATAGCAAGATTATGGAATCAAGAGTAACAATGACTAGAAGCTTTGTTTTGGCATCAATGCTTGGAGGGTTTGGGTCAATGGGACAAATGGAATGATATTTCAGAACCCCACATGGAGATCCAAATTTTCATTTTCAGAGGAAATTTAGGTGGGGTGTGTTTTAAAATTTATGCAAATACAATGCTATGCAATGGCAATATGACAGTCCAACGTCCTCACCAAAACAAAAAGAGTTGGTCTTATATAGCAACCATACGCGACCGCGATGGCAAACTCGCTCTCTCTAGACTCAGTTAGGGCCCCTTCGGCAAATCTCCTAGCTCAGGCAGAATCAGGGGAGCTCTGCCAAACATTGTTTTCAAGAGAAGTGATTCTTGTCTGATTCTGTGAAGTGATTCTTTGAAATGAACTAAGGGGCTGGAAGCCAAAAAAAGTAACTTCTCTTGATTCTGTGAAGTGATTCTCTGTCCTAATTCTAAGAGTTTATTCTAGAGAATCAAGGTTCACTTTCAGCCACAGAATCACTTCACAGGAAAATCAGAAGTGAATCCAAAGGATCAGGAGCTTGGAGCTCTACCAAAGGGTCCCTTAATCTCTTTCTACATGAACTAATTCGAAGTTAGTGTACCTGCAGAAAAGGATCACACAACATAGGTAGGCAATACAAAAAGAAAACTTTACGTCCCGTATCATTGCCATACGGGACGTCCTCTAGTAGTCCAGGGACGCGATCGTGATTCGCATCACACGGAGGTCCACACTTACCATTAGGTGGCGAATGGCTGCACTCCCCATTAGGAGGCAAATATTTCATTTGTTTCGAAGAACATATTCACTTCCCGTACTGATCGCTGTACGGGACGCTCTATACCCCCGAACCTCGTATGGATGAGCCCTTAAATTTCACCGCATTCGAGTGCGTACCTTACCTTCTTACCTGGCAGTAGCAATGTCGTTGCAAGATAATTAAATGATGGAAAGATAAAATGCATGAATACAGGTCTAGCATTGCCACCTAGGAACTAAACTAATATAGTCCTTATGTGGGCTAACTAACTAGTACTTCAGCGTCGTGTAATTTTCGAAAATAACTCGTTTTTTGTTGTACTAACCTTGATCTAGCTCTGATACCACGCTGTGGCAGAACCGTCCAAAAAATCACGGGCAGCTCGCCTAGCGGATCGATCTCGGGTGATGTTGAACAACAATACCCAAATAGTATAACACGAGTGATAATATAAAAATATAGGAAACCGATTAAAGTCTTACAATAAAGTTCAAGTGGTATTAGGAGAGATAATTTTAAAACAGAATTTAAAACATAGCGGGAGCAATACAGAAATGATACGATGGTTTCCTAAGATGAAACATATCTTACCCTAAGACATACTTCATTCCTCGTGATTTGGGGTAGGTGAAGAAGGTACCCAGTCAACAGACTAGTCCGCAAAGGGTTCACCTTCCCACACCACCTTGCCGCAGCAGTCACACTAGCTACTAAGAGGAAGAGCTACAGCAACAAAAAGAAAAACAACAAACTGTAAGTACTAATTACTCAGCAAGACTTACCCGTCAAAAATGGTCAACTACAGCCGACTCCTAATCATGAAGGGCTAACTCATAGGGATGGCCATTTGCATAAAATATAGCACTATTGGTGGATCCTTACTTTCATCTTTTAGCAATAAGTTAAGTTCAAGGAATGGAACTTTAATTTGCACTATAAACTATAGCAAACTTGGTTGCCAAACAATTGTCTATAAACTAAGCAAACAATTCATATTTTTCTTATTAGTCCAGCTATTACTACGATGTGACATAGCGAACAAGCGGTACTCGTTTCTGTGAGGGACAGTGATTATAATCGATTTACATCCAGCTGGGAAAACCCAAGTAGCACGACGTACGCGCACTCCCTAGGTATCACGTACGGCAACCTTTCACATCTATATCATAGGGCCGGTCCGGTTCTCACTCCTCCCGGGTACGTCCTCCACACGATACCACACATCGAGGCTATCCGTGGTTAGTCCGTGTACCCTCCCAATATCATCACCAGAAGAGGGGCGGGTTGTCGTCCAATTACTACGATAGTCGAGTTATGTCGGTTTACTAGTGCTCATGTCACTAGCATGCTCTTGGTACTATTTAAACTTGCTCAACAGAGCCAAACTCGATCGGTCCTTAACCGATATAGATACGGCTACAACACGTTACCTGCTCCCTGCCTAATCTCAGGTCTGTCATTTCATGTGATAAGGACAAACAGGGTAACAGCCTATAGCTCGCGAGTGAAATTTTTCATTCACACGATTTCTACCATGAGATAAAATTTAGCCTAGCTCTACACCGAGTTACTTGTACTAATGTACACTCAACAGGGGTAAATGGTACTATCAATGCAGTGTAACACCCTAAAATTTTGAAACAAATTAAAAAGGCCAAAATCATGTCCTAAATTTTTCTTTTCTCCCTCTCTCTCTCTGAAAACCTAGATGGCTCTATTTTAAAAAAAAAACAAAATGCACTAACTTAGAAAACAGGATTTAATTTCAAATTTTGAAAGTGTTAAAAATTTGGACTTGAAAGTGTTTGAATTTCTTTCCGCTCTCTTTTTTCCCTTTTTCTTTTGGTTTTATTTTTCTCTGGTGTTTGAAGTGGTTCCAGATACCCAAATTCAAATCTTATAATTCAAACTCCAGGAAATTTGAATTATTCGCATTGGGCCACCATTCTTTTTCCTTCCCAGCCGGCCCGGCCAGTTTTCCCTTTTCTTTCCCACACTTGCGCCTGGCCCGCTTTCTCTTTTCCCTCCCCACCGGCCCTGCCCACGGCGCACAGCGCCTTCTTCCTCCACAGGTGCGCGCGCGGGGTTGGCCAATGGCCGTGGACAGCCGCAGAGCCTCGCCACCCCCGCGCATTTACTTTACCCCTGCCAGTGAAATCCCCCGGGGATATTCCTCTCACCCAACCGCGCTCGGGACATGGCAAAATCCAAGGCCGGGATCCTCCGAATCTTTGTGCCCGAGGTCAACGACCAATGGAGCTCGCCGCCGTCCCGTGCAATTATTAGTTAAACATAGGATCTTCCATCGTTAGTTATTTTAATGACCGAAAAGTTGCCTTGATTACTAGTATGCTTAGGACCCCTCGTGATGCTTCGACATCAACACACCATACACCTTTACCTTGCAAAATGCGTAAAATGTAGCTTAGTGGTGAGATTTCAAATAAAGTGGGATGGGTGCTAGTACAACTTGTGACTAGGTGAAGAAGGGTGGTTCTGGCCGTGGGGCGAGGCTCATAAAAAGTGGTGGTGATAGTGTAACTGTGTGATAGGTGTTACCCTTCGATGTAGTCCACCCGCCGTGGACGAGCGCATCGCTCCTGCCATATAAGAACCAGTTCGTTGAACCTCAGCTTAGTGATTTCGTGCAACCATGTAACCTTTCATGGGCAGGACTCGGTCAATCGCCTGAGGTTACCATATCGAGCCGCTAGGAGGTCAGCAGGACACAAGACTACCAGAAAGTGGACGCGAGATGCTCGCGGTCTAGCCCTCGATAGAAGTGATAGCCCGCGTCATGGGACCATATTTTCCCATGGATAAAGCCCCCTGGTTTACGTGATCACCTTGTGACAGAAGGGACCAGGAAAAGACATGGATGTAGTTCCCACGATCTGGCTCCAAGAAAGCACTAATCGCATCATCGGGGCCTCGAAAACCCAGAGGGATGGCCCTTGGACTCTTGGGCGGAATCTATGGAAAACTTAGGTGTGGTGGGCCAAACGCTATGTGATTTCTGTCGTGCAAGATAACATAACCCGTAGGAAAAGTGTACAACCTCTGCAGAGTATAAAAATCTTTACGAAATGACCGTTGTCACGGTATTGGCACGCTAATGTTTGGGCTTACAATGATTAGTTTTCATGAAATCCCTTGATTAGTGTGAGTGGGTGTAGAGACCCATGCTTTTGGAAAGTGACGGCTGCGTGCCAAGGGACGGTTGGAAGCATACTTGTGGCCTACATAAAACTTGGGTACTGACGGATGGATTCTATTCTCCCTCAGGACGAACCCCACTAAAATATGGACAAACAAATGCTTTCTTCTCCTTTTGCAAATCTTCTGTAGTAAGCCGTGCATAAAACTTGCTTTCGCAATTATAACCCAATTCGCCTCCCTTGTTAAACCTATACATGCATGCTTCTTCCCATGTTAGAGTTGGAGCTTGTTGAATACCTTATGTACTCACCCTTGCCGCAAATTTTCAGATGGAGAAGAAGAGTTGGAAGCCGACGGTGATGAGTAGGCGTCTCGTTCTTCGCTCGAGTTGCCTGTGGTGTTTTAGTAGTGCTTTGTTTAAGTATGATGTGATGTCTCTCGAGATGCTTCGCTTGTCCCGATGATTATAAGCTAAGACTATGCTTTGTAAGACATATTTGGGATGACTCCTGTAATAATTATTGTACGTGTTATGATTTTCATTGTGTATGTGTGTACCAACTACTGATCTAGGGATTGGTACGGTGAACACTTGATATCCCAGAAATGAGGTATGATAGAGTGGTATCAGAGCCATACTTGACCGTATAGGACGAGACCTTAGGACTGTAGCTAGACCGTCGCTATATTTTGAGTACAAACTATTTTATAAAATTGTTGGTTAGTATTTTTGCTCTCTTCTTACTTGCTGCTATTATAAAACTGTTTTCTTTCTCGTCTTTTAATTACCATCTCTCTTTTGCAGATGGATCCTGTAGGATGGTTCCACTTGAGCGCTACTGAGGCTGCGGTGGTTCCCGGGTTCCCCGTGATGCTCGTGCACACCTTGACTAGCTCTCGCTTCAGACTGCCACCGGTAGTTTACTATCGAAGAGGGACTCTGTTCGGAGCACCACTCCGAGATGCCAGAAGCAGGTGTGCTTCTACCCTCCACCGTCAATAGCGTGCACTCCTTCTTTGGTGTTGTACTACACTGGTATCACCTTTGATGACACCATTCAAGCTATCTTGCGAGAGGCCCTCTGGACCTACTACACTGCCGGACTACCCCACACTGGGCTCACGCCGATCCGGTAATTCCCAATACTGGACGTGGCACACCCGGTTTGGGTTCACCGTTTGGGTACTTTAGTGGGATCCACACGGACTTTGGAGGGCTCCACGCTGCTGGAGACGGCTCTCTACTTGGTTTGCTTGGATCGTCTTTGTGACGAGTACCGAGCGATGTGGTGTGACGAGATCTACTACGCCTACTACGCTGAGGAGGAGGCTTCGTGCCTCCGTACTCGACTGGACACCGCCCGCGCCGAGCTTGACTCGGTGAGGGCAAGGGTGGACGTCCTGCTACTGAGGTTGGACGGGCTCCGTGCTGACCTTGCTTCGGCAAGAGCTCGGGAGGAGGTCTTGCGTGCGGACCTAGCCCGGACTCGCCTTGATCGGGTCCAGCAGGAGAAGACCCTGCAGCTGCTACAGCAGCAGGTGCCACAGCTGCAGCAGGAGCTACTCGAGCTGCGGCAGCAGCTGCAGCAGCAGCCCGAGGCTTCAGACGCTCGACCTCGCGACACTATGAGGGAGGGTGTCCCCACTGTTGACACTTTGCCGCGTGCTCCTGGTGACTCGGCAGCCCAGGAGACCTCAGGCAACACTGAGGCGAGTCGGGCAGCTCGCAAGCGCAAGGGCACACGTACGAAGCTCACTGCACGTAAGCAGGTCTTTGCGCGTGGTCCAAGCGGAGAGCGGGTTTTACTGCCTCAGGCGCCTATTCTGGACCAGGCCACCCGCGACCATCGCGGCTCGGCTGCTAGCGTCCGTCACCAGGATGGACGACACGCGCCTTCTCTACCTTGGGCGACGACGACTGCCCACCTCTCGCCGTGCACGCCCTGACTGCTATCGCAGCAGAGGTGTCACTTAGGCGTCGAGTTGGTCAGACCGAGACGATGCCCTGGGGTATCTTGGCTGAGTGGGCTGAGCACGGCCTTATTGACGACTGCTCTGACCTCTACCGCACTGTTAAGTGCCGCCTCTGGGTCATTCCTTTCGAGAGTGACACTGAGGATGACACCACTCCACTGAGTGGTGACGGCGACACCGTGAGAGGAGGAGGGGACCCCATGGAGGAGGACCCCGCGGAGGAGGACCCCATGGAGGACGTTCCTTGCGACGACTCCAGTGTGGAGCTCCTTGGCGAGCACCACAATGAGTCCACCGACCCGGTCCACATCACCATTGACGTTGACCCACCCTCGTTCGACGAGCTGTGCAGCGAGTGCTATGCCACCCGCCGCGACTACCAGGAGCACAGCTTGGGACAGTGAACGCCTATGTGACAGGTGTGGATGGAGGGAGCACTACTAGTCCTTTTGTGATGGGTTCCCCCATGTCGGGAGGTGGCTGTTTAGATGACGTAGTAGGATGGTGTGGTTGTTCTACTAGTACTAGTAGTAGATGGACTCCCTGTAGTCTTGTACCGAGTAGCGACCTGTGTGTATCCCTCTATGGTGTTGTGATGTATGTAATCTAAGACTTGTTTGGTGGAATACATGTTTGTTTCTGGATCTTTCTATGAGTGCTCTGTGTGTCTTAAGCAACTTAAAGATCACTTAAAAATTTCCACTAATTGTATTGTGTATTAATAACCCCTCCCTGTACCTTTCATTCCCGCAGATGGTGCGTCCCAAGTCAGCTCGCATCCAAGCTCGCCAAGCAGCCCACATGGAAGCCCAAGATGAACACCCGGCTAGAGGAAGGGCTGCCAGGAGAGAAGCGCCTGCCAAACGCCGACCCTCTGTTGCCAGAGGTAGGGGCGGCCGTAGGCAGCCGCTGTAGGAAGAAGCACAGTCCAGCCAGCATGGTGAGAATGAAGTACCCACTCCGCCTCAGCACCAGCAAGAGGCGCTGCTGGGGCTGTGGCGGGAGCGGTCGAGCATGGGGCGGCTTCCGCTCAATCACCAGGAGCCGTCGCAGGCCAAGAGCAAGGAGCAGTTGGGATGGAGCTTCCGTCCCCACCTAAGATCTTGATAGACGTGACGGCTATGCAGACGCAGCTCCTTCACGCCATTGCCCAAGGAATGACTCACCGTGGAGGCCCCTACCCAACGAACAAGATGTCAGAATTCATGAGACTCCGACCCCCAGTCTATGATGGTGCTAGTGAAGAGCCCCTCGCAGCTGATGACTGGCTGCGTGACATCATCAAGAAGCTCCGTGTGGTGGAAGCCAATGACCGCGAGAAGGTAATGCTTGCTACGCATCAACTCGTGGGAGCAGCAGGAGAATGGTGGGACAACTACAGGGAGGCAGTCGCAGACCCTGACACGCTCAGCTGCGAGGAGTTCCAGCAGGCGTTCCGTGACAATCACATCCCTGAAGGGATCATGTCTATGAAGGCAGATGACTTTCGTGCTCTGAAGCAAAGACCCATGACTGTCAACCAGTATATCAAGAAGTTCATGAAGTTTGCACGCTATGCCCCCGAGGATGTCAACACTGACAAGAAGAAGCAAGACCGCTTCCTCAAGGATTTACACTTTGCTATGAAGACACAGCTGGTGACTCACATCTACTCTGATTTCAATACACTGATGAATAGGGCTCTACTGCTGGATGATGCCCGCTCTGGGTTAGAGGGCGAAAGGAAGCGCAAGCTTCAGGCTTAGAGTTTCAAGCATCAGAACTAGAGCCAGCGCCCTAGGTTTGAGAGGTTCCCAAGGCCACCGTACCCGCCAACCATGCAGTATCAGGCACCTGGAAGTCAGCAGCAGCAGCCCCAGCAGTCTGCACCGTCAGTTCGTCAGCCCATGGCGCCACCAGCACCACGCCCAAATCCCTGGACAAACCAGGCATCCAATATGGTGAGAGCTTGTTACCACTGCCATGACCCTGGGCACCTGGTGGTGAATTGCCCACACAACAAGCCACCAGTTGCTGCTCCGACAAACTCCAGGGTGAGGCCTGTGGCATCAGCCTGGCAAGCAGCGTGCCGGCTTTAGGACAGCCACGGAGGCATTAGCAGTACGGACGTGGACGCGTCAACCACATCTACGCCAACGAGGTGGAGGACGCGCCTGGTGTTGTGCTCGGTGAGTATCTGATCAACTCTACTCTCGCTACAGTTTTATTTGACACTGGAGCTTCGCATTCTTTTTGTTTTTTCGAAGTTTGCCGAAATAAATAGTCTACCGTCGGTCCTGCTTAAAAGACCGATGATGACTAAATCCCCAGTAGCAACTATTAAGTGCCCACTAATATGCTCGGGGGTTAAAATTTCTTTAAGTGGGGTAAAGTTTACTGCCAATCTCATAGTTCTCAAGTCAAAAGGGATAGATGTGATTCTAGGAATGGATTGCTCATAAAGGGAAGATACTATGTGATGAACACAAGGTCATTGCCACAAATTCTAAAGGGATCACTGTAGAATGCCAACCCCGCGAAGCATCCGGGCTCGTAATCTGCACCATGGAAACCTTTCCCATAGAGGCAGTGCCAGTAGTATGCGAGTACCCGGCCCAGAAGAGCTACCAGGGATGCCCTCGGATCGGGATATTGAGTTTGTCATTGACTTAATGCCTGGAGCAACCCCTATAGCTAAGAGACCCTATAGGATGGGAGCCAATGAGCTAGCAGAACTTAAAGAGCAGATAACAGAATTGCAGGAGAAAGGATTCATTCGCCCTAGCTCATCTCCCTGGGGAGCCCCAGTGCTTTTTGTAAAGAAGAAAGATGGCAGCCTGAGGATGTGCATAGACTATCATTCCTTGAATGAAGTCACCATAAAGAACAAATACCCACTGCCTCGGATTGATGACCTTTTTGATCAACTGAAAGGTGCAAAGTACATTTCAAAGATCGATCTAAGGTCTGGGTACTACCATCTAAAAATTAGGGAAAGTGACATAATGAAGTTTGCCTTTGTCACTCGATACAGTCAGTATGAATTCACCGTAATGCCCTTTGGTCTGACTAATGCCCCAGCATACTTCATGAGCCTGATGAACAAAATCTTCATGGAGGAGTTAGACAAATTTGTGGTTGTCTTTATAGACAACATACTTGTCTACTCCAAGAATGCCACAGAGCATGAAGCTCACTTGAGGATAGTACTCAACCGGCTGAGAGAACATCAGTTGTATGCCAAGTATAGCAAGTGTGAGTTTTGGTTGCAAGAGGTTGCCTTTCTCGGCCATATTGTCACAGCCGAGGGAGTAGCCGTAGACCCATCCAAGGTTGAAGCTGTCACCAACTGGAAGCAACCGACCAATGCCTTCGAGGTCAGAAGTTTCCTTGGTTTAGCAGGATATCATAGGAGGTTCATCGAAGAATTCTCCAAGATTGCTAAAGCACTAACCAAGCTCACTCAGAAGGATAAGAGGTTTGAATGGACGCATAAGTGTGAGGATAGTTTTCAGAAACTAAAATCATGGCTCACCACTGCACCTGCGCTGATACTGCCTGACATCCACAAGGACTTTTTTGTGTACTGCGATGCTTCCCGCCAAGGATTGGGATGTGTGCTTATGCAAGATGATAGAGTAGTAGCATACGCCTCCAGGCAGCTAAGAAACATGAAGAAAACTACCCTACCCATGACTTGGAATTAGCCGCAGTTGTTCAGGCCACAAAAATTTTGAGGCATTACTTGATTGGAAACAAGTGCCAAATATTCATGGATCATAAGAGTCTGAGTATATCTTCACCCAGGTTGAGTTAAATTTAAGGCAGAGAAGATGGTCAGAACTGATAAAGGACTATGACCTAGATGTGCAGTATCATACTGGAAAGGCAAATGTGGTAGCCGATGCACGGAGCCGCAAGACTCACCACCGCCTCAGAAAAGAAATTACAAGGGCCCCTGATCTAATCAGAGAAAGGAGCCGACTAAATCTCCATATAGCCGAACCTGATGAGGTGGAAAGCCTCACAGTTCAACCAACAATTATGGCTGAGATATGGCAAGCACAAGCACAAGATCTCAAGATACAAAGTTTGAAAGAAGCAACCAAGGAGGAGAAAGCCACAAGGTTCTGAGTTGATGAACAAGGAACATTATGGTAAGAGGCATGGATCTGTATACCTAATGTTAACAAACTCAGAAACACTATTATGGACGAAGCTCACAACTCAGCCTACTCAATCCAGTCGGGATCCACCAAGATGTACCAAGATGTGAAGCAAAAATATTGGTGGGCCGGAATGAAGAAAGATATAGCCTAGTTTGTAGCCCGGTGCGACATCTGTCAAAGAGTGAAGGCAGAACATCAAAGACCTGCCGGACTATTACAGCCCCTGCAGATACCCATGTGGAAGTGGGACGAGATCAAAATGGATTTCATTGTAGGACCTCCACGCACTCAGAAGGGAAATGATGCGATATGGGTAATAGTCGATCACTTGACTAAAGTAGCCCACTTTATCCCTCTGAAGAAGGAAGCTTGAAGAGATAAATTGGCACAACTTTATGTAGACCACATCTTACAGTTACATAGGGTGCCTTCCAGAATAGTCTCGAACCGTGGAACCCAGTTTACCTAAAGGTTCTGGAAGAGTCTGCATGATCTGCTCGGAAGTCGGTTGGATTCTAGCTCAGCTTATCACCCACAGACTGAACGAGTGAACCAGATACTTGAGGATATGCTTCGGGCCTGTGTCCTAACGTATGGAAAAGATTGGGAGAAAAGTCTGTCGTTCGCAGAGTTCTCATATAATAATAGCTACCAAGCCAGCCTCCAGATGGCATCATTTGAAGCCCTGTATGGCCGCAAGTGCCGGACCCCATTAATGTGGTCCGAAGTGGAAGAGCGGTCATTTTTCGGGCCAGCCCTAATCAAGGACGCCGAAGAACAGGTTGGCAGATATGGGAAAAGTTGAGGATGGCGCAGAGTCGGCAAAAGAGCTATGCGGACAACCGACGAAGGGACCTTACCTTCTATGATGGGGATCACGTGTACCTAAAAGTATCCCCAATTCATGGGACATGGAGATTCCAGATTAAAGGAAAGTTAGCACCTCGCTACATTGGGCCCTACAAGATCCTCAACAAAGTTGGTACCGTAGCTTATCGTTTGGACCTTCCCGCTGAGCTATCAGATATACATCCAGTCTTTCATATGTCACAACGAAAGAAGTGTCTGCAAGTGCCAGAACAGCAAGTACCATGGATTTGCAACCGGACTTACAATATCAAGAGTTGCCTGAGCGCATCCTAGATATGACCACCCGCCGAACACGAAGAAAAGCCATAAACTTCTGCCGAGTTCAATGGCGAAATCACACTGAAGCTGAAGCCACTTGGGACGAGAAGATTACCTCAGAAAAGAATTTCCCCACCTATTCAGTAAGCAGCCCAAATCTCGAGGACGAGATTTCTTTTAAGTGGGTTAGACCTGTAACACCCTAAAATTTTGAAACAAATTAAAACTCCAAAATCACGACCTAAATTTATCTTTTCTCTCCCTCTCTCTCTGAAAACCTAGATGGCTCTATTTTCAAAAAAAACAAAATGCACTGATTTAATTTCAAATTTTGAAAGTGTTAAAAATTTGGACTTGAAAGTGTTTGAATTTCTTTTTCCGCTCTCTTTTTTCCCTTTTTCTTCTGATTTTATTTTTCTCTGGTGTTTGAAGTGGTTCCAGATACCCAAATTTGACCCAAATTCAAATCTTATAATTCAAACTCCAGGAAATTTGAATTATTCGCATTGGGCCGCCATTCTTTTTCCTTCCCAGCCGGCCTGGCCCGTTTCCTCTTTTCTTTCCCACACTCGCTACCGGGCCGCTTTCTCTTTTCTCTCCCCACTGGCCCAGCCCACGGCGCACAGCTCCTTCTTCCTCCTCTGGCATGCGCGCGGCGTTGGCCAATGGCTGTTTGGGCCGCCACAGAGCCTTGCCGCCCCCGCGCATTTACTTCGCCCCTGCCACTGAAATCCCCCGGGGATATACCTCTCACCCAGCCGCGCTCGGGACACGGCAAAATCCCGGGCCGGGATCCTCTGAATCCTTGCGCCCGAGGTCAACGACCAATGGAGCTCGCCGCCGTCCCGCGCCATTATTCCCTTTGCCACCCCTGCGCCTTGGAACCTCCGAGTTTGTTGAGCTCAGCGCCGTGCGAAGCCCGGTCAGAATCGCAGCGCGCCAACCTGCAATGCGCACCCGCCATGATCATGGCTCGCCAGCCCGCCATGCCGTCGCGACAAGCACAAACACCAAGCCGTAGCGCACCGCGGAGCTGCCTGCAAACCTTGGGCAACCCGTCGTCAAGCTTAGGTCCCTCGACAACCTGCCGCATGCGCTCCCGAGGCCATTTACCGCTGCACCTAGCCGCGGTGCGCCATTACGGCGGCGGAGCAACGGCGCCGGCCTCCGGCCCCGCCGGTCAGCTATAAAAGACGCCGACCCCTTCCTGTTCCTCCCTCGTGCACCCAAACCCCTTCACAGGTAAAGGATCCACCCAATTTCACTAGCCACGCCTTCTTCCCCATCTCCGGCCGCCCAACCACCCGATTTGCCAGCCCATGAGAACCCCTGAGTCCCGCAGAGCCTCCCTGACCTTTGGTCCTAGGCCGTCCTTCACCGTGCCGGCCTGGCGACGTGCGCCCCCTTGGCGCCGCCGCGCCCTCTCTCCGCCGGCAAGCTTCGAGCCGCCTCCGCTTAGAGGAAGGTGTCCGAGGACCTCACCACGCCACCGCAGAGCTCACGCACCCCATCCGGGCAGCATAAACCCGCCCGAGCCACAGGCTCGCGGCGCGCCGCTAAGGCTATGTCGCACGCCGTCCACCGCACAACACTGCCGACAACCCCTTAGCATGTTCGCGCACACTACACGCACCCACCGCACGGCACCACCCTGACAAAACGGGGCCGAGTCCTTGTTTGGGCTTGCTCCGCCGAAGGGCGCGCTTCCGGCCGTCCGTCGCCGTCGCTTTCGACCACGGGCAGAGCTTCAAGCTCTGCCGAGGGGAGCCATAGGAGCGCCGGGTCATGCGCCACCCCCTGGTGGACGCGTGTGCCGCCTGCGGCGTGCTTTCCGGCGAAGNNNNCGAAGTCTGGCCAGGCCGCCGCTGTCGCACGCGCTGCTGGAGTGGCGCCGGCCCTGACGGGTGGGCCCCATGGCCCACTCGGCAGTGCCATGTGGCCGCGCCCGGCTCACCGGCCGGGCACACCGCCTGCCGGCTAGCCACACACGTGCACCCGGTCCATTGGACCATCCACACACACACCCGAGCATGCAACCGGTTCACAAAGACCAGTGTCACATAGACCCGTGAGCCAGGTCCACGGGCTCACGGCACCCCACCTCACTCACACAAACCGCCGGGACCCACGCGTCAGCCACACCCGGCAAAATGCTACAGCCAGCCGAGCCAGTGCACACGAGAAATTATTCCAGGACATTTTGTGTACAAGAAAAATTCCCAAAAATTCCAGAAAATCCCATTTTGAAGTAGCACCCTCACAGCAGCAAAAAATTCACACATAGCCCAGTCATTTTAGCACTTTTCACAGCCTCTTTTAGAAATTTCAGATCAGGCCTTTGCATTAATTCTGGAAAATTTCAGAAAAGCCCCTAGAACTCGTTTTTAGCACAAGACACACATACGAGCTCCGTTTTTGATGATTTTCAAACCTACGGAATACCCTTGCTTGTTTTACTTTATTTATAGAATTTATTTATAGCTTTGCGATAGACTTATTATTTTGTGTAATGTGTAGCCGACGAGGAGATTGGCGAGGAGGAGCCCGAAGACCTGGACTACGAGGAGGAGCCAGAGGATGCCTTTGAAGGCAAGCTCTAACACCTTTTGATCATATTTATCCGATATTTTGTAATGCACCTATTAGAGCCTAGATATTGATTGCTTGCATGATATGTCGTCTATGATTAAAACCATTCCTTAGTTATATGACCTACATTGCTAGTAATTATATTAATGTCAGTTACTTGTCACTAATATTACTTTATGCCTTGAGTATCTGTTGTCAACGCACCTTGTTAAACATAGGATCTTCCATCATTAGTTATTTTAATGACCGAAAAGTTGCCTTGATTACTAGTATGCTTAGGACCCCTCGTGATGCTTCGACATCACCACACCATACACCTTTACCTTGCAAAATGGGTAAAATGTAGCTTGGTGGTGAGAGTTCAAATAAAGTGGGATGGGTGCTAGTACAACTTGTGACTAGGTGAAGAAGGGTGGTTCTGGCTGTGGGGCGAGGCTCATGAAAAGTGGTAGTGATAGTGTAACTGTGTGATAGGTGTTACCCTTTAGTGTAGTCCACCCGCCGTGGACGAGTGCATCGCTCCTGTCATATAAGGACCAGTTCGTTGAACCTCAGCTTAGTGATTTCATGCAACCATGTAACCTTTCTTGGGCAGGACTCGGTCAATCATCTGAGGTTACCATATCGAGCCGCTAGGAGGTCAGCAGGACACAAAACTACCAGGAAGTGGACGCGAGATGCTCGTGGTCTAGCCCTCGATAGAAGTGATAGCCCGTGTCGTGGGACCATATTTTCCCATTGATAAGGCCCCCTGGTTTACGTGATCACCTTGTGACAGAAGGGACCAAGAAAAGACATGGATGTTGTTCCCACGATCTGGCTCCAGGAAAGCACTAATCGCATCATCGGGGCCTGGAAAACCCCGAGGGGTAGCCCCTGGACTCTTGGGCGGAATCTATGGGAAACTTAGGTGTGGTGGGCCGAACGCTATGTGATTTCTGTCGCGCAAGATAGCATAGCCCGTGGGAAAAGTGTACATCCTCTGCAGAGTTCAAAAATCCTTCCAAAATGGCCGTTGTCACCGTATTGGCACGCTGATGTTTGGGCTTACAATGATTAGTTTTCATGACATCCCTTGATTATTGTGAGTGGGTGTAGAGACCCACGCTTTTGGAAAATGACGGCCGCGTGCCAAGGGACATTATGGAAGTATACTTGTGCCCTACATAAAACTGGGGTACTGACAAGATGGATTCTATTCTCCCTCAGGACCAACCCCACTAAAATATGGACAAACAAATGCTTTACTCTCCTTTTGCAAGTCTTCTGTAGTAAGCCCTGCATAAAACTTGCTTCCGCAATTATAACCCTATTCGCCTCCCTTGCTACAACCATACATGCATGCTTCTTCCCGTTGTAGAGTTAGAGCATGTTGAGTACCTTATGTACTCACCCTTGCCGCAATGTTCAGATGCAGAAGAAAAGGTGGAAGCCGATGGTGAGGTGTAGACGTCTCGTTCTTCGCTCGAGTTGCCTGTGGTGTTTTAGTAGTGCTTTTGTTTAAGTATGATGTGATGTCTCCCGAGATGCTTCGCTCGTCTCGATGATTGTAAGCTAAGACTATGCTTTGTAAGACCTATTTGGGATGATTTCTGTAATAATTATTGTACGTGTTATGATTTTCACTGTGTATGTGTGTACCAATTACGGATCCAGGGATTGGTATGGTGAACACTTGATATCCCAGAAATGGGATATGACATGCAGTCTAAGGCTCCAAACAATTTCTACAACTTATTACGCAGTACATTAACCATATCATACACAGTGATAAAATAAGAACTTAAAAAGGGGTTAATGCACCGAGGCTTGCCTTCAGTTTGCTGAGAGTTAGCACAAACAAGAGGAAAATCTTCAGCGACGAACGATTCTTGAGCAACCAGAGCAAGTTGTTGGCCTTCCACGCCACTTTCTAAATGCATGAAATGAGATGCAGGCGTGATTATTTGTGCACCTAATAAAATGCTAAGGTTTTAATTCGTTATCGCATGCGACGATAAGTTCACATGTGATGATATGCTTATGAATGCATATGACAAAGGTTTATATGTGAATGGCTCATGCACAAATAAGTTTATTAAATTAAAGCGCTAGCTACATCTATATGACAAGGTTGTGATTTTTCCTAAAAGAGATAGTTTGCTACAGTATTCTTTTTGGTCCTAATAGGGAAACTATTTTTAAATCTTGTTAATATGGTTCTTGAAGGCATAAATTACGAATTTAGTTGCTCATAATATTAATAAGGCCATAAATTATTTTCTGAACAAGTTTTACAATTTATTGCAAAGCAATGAAATTATAGGGAATTAATTCCTAACTAAGGGTAATAAAAAATTTACAAATAACCTACAGGCACCTAAATTCTAATTAATTCTAAGATTACAGAACTCAATCAGTAGAAGCTACATATAAAAATTTTACATTTTAATTATGCATGAAAAATTATGATATGCACAAATGTGCATTATTTAATTAACAGAATAATGCTAATACATAAAATGCAACTTTGATGGTTCTAAAATATTCTGCATGATGGGAGGATTTCAATGATATATTATTTGTAATTTTTCAAGTTAGGATGCATTTTCTAGGAATTTTACAAGGTTTAACTGATTTCTGGACAGTTTAAATAATTAAAAAATTCGAAAATGATTAAACTAGCCTCTACTGTGGAGGCCACACGATGGCCTACAGACTTGGCCACACGGGATCCCACTGTGGCCGCACGGGATCGCGGGGCTTGCCTTGCTCACGGGCGACAGGCGAGGTCGGCGAGGTGGCGCTCCGGTGGTCGGCGAGGTGGCGCTCGCCGGAGAGGCGGTGGCCGACGGCAAGGCGCACAGCTCCAAGGACCAAAATGATTGGAGCTGAGCTGGGAGCGCGACGTCGAGGACCATGGGGCGGTGTCCTCACCAGAGCAACGCCGGCGGCGAGAGGCAGCGGTGGCGGGACTTCGGCGATGGCGTGAGCTCGGCTCCGTGGACAAAATCCGACGAAACTTGCTCCTACGGCTTCACAACAATGAGAAGGCCGGCGTGGGCGAAAATGTTGACAACAAGGTCTGGAAAGCGACTGTCTCCGGCGAGCTCCTTCGGTCGGTTTGGGGTGGCGAGAGGAAAACTTCAAATCCTGCCCAAACCGGCGATGTTTCCATCGTTTAAGGAGTCTTAGAGCTGCATAGGTGAGTGGGGAGGCTAGAGCCGAAAGCAATTTGGGAGGGACTCACCGGAGTTCGCAAAATCGGACACCAAGACACGGCGCTTCAAAAGCTCAAAATTTTGGGAAAAATCAAAATCTGGTCGCTCGTGGGGAGGAGGAATGGTGGCCTGGGGAATCTAGAGGATGCTTCAACGCAGCTCTCGGCTGCGGACCCGGGGTCCCGAGGTGGCCGGAGGAGCTGCTCCGCGGTGACGCGCCTGTGCGAGAGAGAGAGAGCGCGCGCGAGAGAGAAAGAGAAAGAAGGAAAGGGAGTGAGGGCGATGGCCGAGAGGGTACTACTTCGCAATAACTCGGGAGATCTCCTCGGCTATCGT
Source organism: Zoysia matrella (assembly GCA_001602295.1). NCBI lineage: Eukaryota > Viridiplantae > Streptophyta > Magnoliopsida > Poales > Poaceae > Zoysia > Zoysia matrella. The sequence continues at coordinate 143,155 of BCLG01000511.1, forward strand.
GGCGCTCATGCAGCGAGGAGGCGCGGCCGAACAGCACCTGGGCATGCGCGCTGGCGCTGCGCGGTTGGTGGAAGGAGAAAAAAGAGGAATAGTCCGGCTGACAGGTGGGGCCCACAGGGATTTTCCTTTTTCCCGAATTTTCTCCTTATTCGAGTGCTGCTTTCTGTTTTTAACCAGAAATGCACACTTTCCGAGCTCTAAAAATTTTGAACTTTTGCACGCCTGTAAAAATTTTATAAAGGAACAACTTTTATTTTGAGGTCACATTCAAAATAGAAATAAATAAAATTCTATTGAATTTTAAAGACAGGCAATCTTTTAGAGAAAAATAATTTATTTAGAGCCATTAAACCTCATATGAAATTTTACAAAAACCTCTAAAATTCAAGTTTTTATAAGATATTTCAAGAGAGAATTTTGTTTCACAAAAAAATTCCATTGAAAATTTTGAACTTATATTTTTGAAATACAAACTTAAATTTGAAACTAGCTCAAAATTGGTTTTAAAATTCTTTTGAGCTCGGATTTCAAGATTTCGAACATGAACAAGTTAGCTTCTCTATTTTAACACACGAAGTGTTACATAATCTTAAGCTTGCTCACCTTGGGACAATCTTTGGAGCGGTGTCCATCACGGCAACACTTCGCACAATAGTGGTCATCCGCCACGAACGGGACTATCCAAGTAAGGATCTCATCTTCATTGTCATTGATGTTGATACAGGAAGCATATGATCCTAGGCCCTTGTGATTGTGGTTGTTGACAAGGTTTCGGTTTAGGATTTCTTTTTGAATTAGCCTTCCTCTAGTAAGCCGCTTGAAAGCTTCCATCACGGCCTCTCCCTCCTCCTTGAGCTTCGTGTATTCATTCAAAATATATGGCTCAAGAGAAGTACTCTCCTCTGAGAGGGTTAGATTGCAATAAGTAGAAGCTTTAAATGCCTAGGTGAGTTCAAGAGATAGTCAAGATCAAGAGCCTCATGGATGAGGACCAATGCCTTATACTTCTCACTTAGCTCTACGTGCTTCTCCTTGCGAGACTCATAAGACTCAAGTAGAAGACCATGAGAGTGCTTTAGGACATTGAGCTCACCCTCAAGCTCCTGAACTCGAAATACTGCTACTTCGTGCTCCTTGGTCACCACCTATGTCTTCTTGGTCTTCTTGATGATGGTTTGTTGGCATTCTCAACAAAGAGGACTAAATCATTGTAGCTAGGTCTATCATCCTCATCATTATAGTCCTCCTCTTCTTCTTCAAGATCATCATCTTCATCCATATAGCTCTCACAACTTTGGGCCATCAATCATAGAGGAGGTGGCGGTAGCTCATTGGTGGAACTTGTCATAGCAATACCCGCAAGCTCTTCTTCACTAGAAGAGGAAGAGTCCAAAATCATTATCATCGATGAGTCACTCACCAACATTGTAAGCCTTGTGCATGGACTTCTTCTTCTCCTTGCTCTTGCTCTTCTCCTTGATGAAGAACATCTTCTTGAACTTCCTTTTGTGTTTGTGCTCTTCGTCTTCATTCTCACTTGTATCTTCATGCTCTCCTTATTGGGCTTGGGACACTTCTTAGTGCAATGGTTTTTTTTGCCACAATTGAAGCACCCAAAGTTCTGCTTTGAGGATGAAGGTTTTCCCTTGCGAAATAGCTTCTTCATCAAGAGCGCAAGTTCCTCCTTATCGCACTCATCATCCTCCACCTTCTTTTTTTTTTGTTCTTGCCATTGGGAGATTTTTCAACCTGAAAGGCAAGATTCTTGGGCAATTGAGTGTTGGTGGAGGTGTCCAACATATACCCCTCAGAGGCATGAGCTTGCCAAGTATGACGTCCATGGTAAGAGTAGCTAAGTTGGCATTGTAGCTTGGCGGCACCAACCTTAAGAGCTTCATCATGATCTCAACGTCTTCAATTTTGCTCTTGAGGCCCAAGGCGTTGATCTCCTCTACCACGACATGCAAACGAGAGTAGACATCATTAGCTTTCTCATGGGGCAACATAGTGAAAGAATCATATTTGTTTTTAAGAACATAGTAACGCTCTTCCTTAGCCTCGGCGGAGCGCTCATGTATATTTTGCAATTGAGACCAAATTTCATGAGCGGTGCAAGAAGCATTAATTCTAGAAAACATATTCTTAGAAATGCACCCAAAGATAGCATTCTTGGCCTTTGCATTATACTTGATAAAGATAGGATCAGATATCTCATTCTCATTTGTAGCATTTTGGGTCACCTGCCACGCTTTCCCATCGATCGACTCTAGATAAGCTTGCATGCGAAGCCTTCCAATATGAGTAATCCTCCCCATCAAACACAGGCGGACTCTCCATCCTGTTCGGCATCCTTACTCTCTAGCTAGTCCTTAGTCTTGGTCCTCCAATGCCCGAAACTCCTCTTCTTGGGATCATCCTTTGTTATCCATCGAGGAAACCCACTATGTTGTAGAGATTTGCGGGGTGGAACCTACAATCACAACCATTACCTATGGTGTTCATTCAATCACCAAAATCAATTCATACCTTTTAAGAGGTCATGAAGCTTACAGGCGGTGATCTTCTCAGGGTTGGCCTTGATGCCACGCTCAAAGATGACGAAGCTGAGTAGCTCGTCGGAGAGGACGCTGAAAACACACTTCTCGGGGTGGTGCTTGACGCGGTATCTCCGGAAGTTGGCGAACGTTGCCGAGTTTTGATGACGATGTCGTCGACATAAACCTCTAGGTTCCAACCCAGCTAGTTGTAGAATTCTGCATGCAGCGCGGATACGTGGTGTAACATCCCGAATTTTTGAGTTAATAAAGTGGCAATTTCCCCAATTTTTGTTCCAATTAAAATGTCTGTTCCAATATTTCGTTCCGTTCAAAATCCTTCGTTCCAAATTTCTTTCGGTCCAATCCGCAATCATTTTATCTAAATTGATCCAGTGCCGGGATAATTTAGTCCGCGTAATTTTTACGTTTGACTAAAATTATTTTCCGGAATTTCTCAAATAAATTTTCGGGTCTCTAAATATTTTCTTCTAATTAATTTCTGCGGCCTCCCTAATTGTTTCACGATTTTCAATAAATTTCCGAATTTATTTCTACCCTCTATTTTTCACCCACCTATAATACCCCTTAACCCTAATCCCCTTTCCCATTCCCATTTTTTTCCCCTTTTCTTTCTTCCACCGCAAGCCTGAGAGCTTCTCCCTCGCGCCGCCGCTCTCCGTTTTCCCAGTCGCGCGCCGCTTTTTCCTTGAACCCGTCGCCGCTCTGTCCGTTGGGGTCAGTCGCGAGGAGCCGCGCGCCGTC